>MDKI01056769.1:0-11532 GCA_005239505.1 Nicotiana paniculata
CCTGTACGGAAACTTATTCTTTCCCCCTTCCCTGTTGTTGAAAGACATTCTATTCTTCACGTCAAATTAAAATAAGACCAATGTGGATTAGCAAAGTTGGATAAGAGGTAACTCTTCATTTGGAAAATCCCACTATACCAACGTGAACTATGGAGGGATGATGATGAGTTTGAAGTAGAAGCAGAGTAAAATCTGGAGCAGTGTATCAAGTTCAGACGACTTCAACTGGATTGAGCGGGATGTCATCCTAACCTCCAAAAATAATTTGAAAATGGTTTCGAATTAACGAGGTGTTTTCACATATACATAACATATGGTCTGATGACATATTACAAGTATCATTTTGTTATATGACATTTATTCATGAAGATTAATAAAATATAATACAGGAAATCATAAAAAAACATATCCGATCTTTGTTAGGCCATTTTGTTTTATTCAAATTGCGATTGATCAACGGATGATTATTTCCTCGAAAATAGTTGGTCTATTGCTCATTAATTGGGTGATAGTCTTTACCTTATGTATAATCTTTTTGGATTAATAATCTACAATAGCATCCTACTAAAGATAGTAACTTGTATCACTTTATAAATCACCACTAGTTTTGCAAAAGAAAAAAAGGGATAATACATAATTACTCATTGAGGTTGTACCAAAGTTAACTAAATATCAAATTGCAGATAAACCTTTCCTCAAATGGATCTTATTAGAAGAACCACATAACCTTATCTTAAATGAATGGATCATGTATATAAATTAAATATGTAAATTTATATTCATTGATTCCTGTAATACTTTGTTAAGAAAGCATGTCAATAAATATAAAACTAATAATTAATATTTAAGAATAGTAGATATATAAGATTATCAAATTTTACATGCTACTATTTTGGAGATTGTACTGATTCATAGAATGATATTCTTCTCTATATATTTTTTTGACCAATTAATATCCTTCTTCTCGTTTCTGGGATGCATAATTAATCCTTGAAGCCATTTTTTCACTCTGTGACTTATAATCCTCATCCAAATTCAAGAAAATAAATATTTTAATTAGTAAGTACCTCCTTTCTTCTTTTTTATTTTCGTTTCTTTGTTATATTTACATTTCTCTTCTTCCTTGTAATATTTCGCCGGATAAGTTGCTGATTCCGGTGAGAACCAAATTTTATGTTACAATTATGTTTCTTCTTTTCATTTTACTTTTTTTTTTCTTCTATAATTTTCTTTACTTTTTTTCTTTCTTTCCTTTCTTCTTTCTTTTTCCCGTTTTTTTTTTCTTGATGTTTTTCACCGGAAAAAATGGTGATTCCGACGATATCATCTTTCTGTAATTTATCTCCGCCTTTTATTGTTCTATTCCCCATAAATTTAGAACATCATTTTGAGCCCTGCTGTTTTGACCCAAGAACACCACAAAGCGTTGATGGAGGTGAACTTGACAAATTCTGAACCTACACAAAGCCAAAAAAAAAAATTAAAACCTAAGTTAAGCAAAGCAACCTTAAAGAAGCAAAAAGAAGAGAAAAAAAGGAATATATACCCTGTGGTTTTCGAGAGAGGAGTGAGCCATTTGATGAGTTAACTCAGTGATATAATCTTATCACTTGTTGGAGTTGTGATAATCTGAGGCTGTGTTTGGAGTTTAGAGAGAAAGGGTTGCCCTAAGTATTAAGGGTTTCAGATTCAGGCCCAACTGCAAATACTGATACTAGGCTCATTATTCAGCCCATTAGTTAGTTAGTGTAGAGCAAATAATAAAGGGACACTTGTCCAAATCTGTTACAAAATCTGTTAGAAAAGATTCTTTTTTCATGTATAAATAGATTAGTCCTTGTAAGCTTTAGACACAGAAATTAAGAGAAAATTCTTCTACAATATTTGTTTACATTTTGTTTACATTTTCATGGTATCAGAGCATGTATAAAATTCCTGCAAAACCAATTCATACTTTTTTTTTCCTTTGATTTACAATGGAAGAAATTCCCCCTCCTCTTGCTGGAAATACCAGTAACTCTTCTACTGAAAGGAGTGATGGATCTACTGTAACTGATACAATAGATTCATCACATGCCTTTTATTTACATCCTTCAGACTATCCCGGCATGAATCTGGTCTCCACTGTCTTTGATGGCAGAAGCTATGGAGGCTGGAGGAGAGCAGTGGTGATAGCTCTTTCAGGTAAGAACAAGCTAGGATTAATTAATGGATCCCTAGTTGTTCCTGATGCTGAATATGGTTTGCTCAAACATTGGATCAGATCCAATGATATGGTTCTTTCTTGGTTGCTCAATTCTCTCTCAAAAGAAATTGCTGAGAGTGTTCTGTATTCCCAAAGTGCAAGAGTCTTGTGGTCTGACCTGGAAGACAAATTTGGTCAAGCAAGTGGTGCAAAATTGTTTCAATTACAAAAGGATCTTAGTATTGTGACACAAGGAAACTCTAGCATTTCTAGCTATTTTACAAAAATGAAAAGCTTATGGGACGAACTAGATGCTCTTAATACATTTTCTGCTTGTTCTTGTGACTGTACTTGTGGTGCTAAAGTCAAAGGAAATAAGGCACACCAAGATGAAAGGTTGTTGCAATTCCTTATGGGTCTAAACGACACTTTCATTGGTGTTAGAAGCAATATCTTATTATCCTCCCCCTTGCCTACTATTGGTCAAGCATACTCCCTAGTCATTCAAGATGAAAAACAAAGGGAAATTCATGTTGCACCTACCTATCCGACGGATTCAGCATCCTTTTTGGTCCAAAACTATCATGGAAAGAAGTTCAATGACTATAAGGCTAACTACAACAATTCTGAACTTAAGAAAGGATCTCTGTTCTGCAATTATTGCAAGAAGACAAATCATACCATTGAAAAATGTCATAGGCTTCATGGTTATCCAGAGGGATGGAAGTTCACTAAATCTAAGAAGTATCAGGGACAAGCTCAATCTAACCAAGTTTATACCACTGGTGAAGCCTCCCATTCAGATGACATCAGTTCAGATTTAAAGAGTTTGGGTCCAGAAAAGGTTTCTCAGCTTATGCAGATTCTAGAGCAGATGAATCAAAAGAATACCAACACCATTGAAGCTTCTGTCAACCTAAGTTGTGCTGGTATGGTGCAGTTCTTTAATTCTTATGCTTGTTTGTTACATATCAATAGTGATTCTTGGATTTTAGGCAGTGGAGCAACTGAGCACATGACTTTTGATAAAGATCTTTTTACAAATCTCACATTATTGACCAAACATATAATGGTTAATCTACCAAATTCTCATAGAGTCAAGGTTACTCAATCGGGTTCTATTTGTCTCCTGTATAATCTGGTGCTTCATAATGTACTTTATATACCTTCTTTCAGGTTTAACTTGTTATCAGTTCACAAACTCTGAAAATATCTTCACAAATTCCTTCTGTTTACACCTAATTCTTATCTCATGTTGCAGGGCCCTTCACTGAAGAGCTCTCTAGTTCTTGGTAAAGAAGAAGGAGACCTATATATTCTCAAGTCTAAGAAGAAGAATTCCAGTTCAAGTCTAAAGAACATGATCAATTTAAATCCAAGTTGTCTGTCTTTTACAGATTATGCTCATATTTTTACTAGTTGTTCCAGTTTTTTTGATTCAAATGTAAAAGAAAAGCTATGGCATTATAGACTAGGCCATATGACTTTAAGAAATATGAAGCATATTATTCCAGTTTCCTCCTCTTCCTTAAAATTCACTTGTCCATGTATTATTTGTCCTATGGCTAGGCAAACTAGGTTACCATTCTCATCTACTATAATCTCGACCAAATCTATCTTTGAATTAATACATGTGTATACCTGGGGGCCCTATAAATCTTCAACACATGATGGTTTTAAATATTTTGTGACTATTGTAGGTGATTTTAGTAGAGCCACTTGGACTCATTTGATAAGTACCAAATCCAATGCTTTTTCTATCATATAGTCTTTCATTTCTATGGTTGAAAGACAATTTAATTCCCATGTTAAAATCATTAGATCAGATAATGCCTTTGAGCTAGGTACTGGTACATATCAATCTGATTTTTTTAAATCAAAAGGTATTCTCCAACAAACCTCATGTGTCTCTACTCCACAACGAAGTGGAGTTGTGGAGAGAAAACATAAGCACTTACTAAAAACTGTCAGGGCTTTATTATTTCAGTCTCATTTACCCATAATTTATTGGGGTGAATGTTTATTGACAACCACCTATTTGATAAATAGATTTCCTTCCACAGTTCTGAACTACAAAACACCTTATGAAAAGTTGTTTAAAGTTAAGCCTGATTACTCACATCTTAATGTTTTTGGATGCCTATGCTTCACTTCTACTTTTGTCACTCACAGAACAAAATTTCAACCTAGGACTTTACCATGTGTTTTTGTAGGGTATCCTTATAACAAGAAAGGTTACAAAGTTTTGAATCTTCAAACAATGAAAATAACTGTTTCAAGAGATATAGTATTTCATGAGGAATACTTTCCCTTTCTCAACAGTAAGAATTCTACTAATTTTTTTCCTACCAGTACTATTATTCCTGAGAATGTTGAGTTTGTTCCTGATCCTACTGTTTCTAAAACTGTTTCTACTCCTCCCATACACACAAATCATCATTATACAGTACCTGAGTCTTTTGATCATTATGTGTATGACCCTGATTCCTCTTATTCTGGTTCTCCTCCCTCTGGTTCAACTACACCAGAGCCTATTTTGCAGCAGTTAGTTAGGCACTCTTTTAGAACTCACAAAAGGCCTTCTTATCTAGATGATTACATTTGCAATGATGTCCACTTAACAGATGTTACTTCTAATTGTTTCCTTAGCCCTATTGAACCTAACTCTCTTCCATTTGCCAATTTATCTTCTACTAACCAAGTCATGCTCAACTGTGTTGCTAATATTCAAGTACCACTGAGTTTTGTTCAGGCAGCACATCACCCTTGTTGGCAAGAAGCCATGGCCAAGGAAATTTCTGCCTTACAGTTGAACAAGACTTGGGATGTTGTGTTACTGCCTCCTGGTAAGAAGGCATTTCCATCAAAATGGGTTTATAAAATCAAACAACATTCTGATGGTAGTTTAGAAAGATTAAAGGCTAGGTTGGTGATTCGAGGTGATATTCAATAAGAATGTGTGGACTATAATGAGACATTTTCACCAGTGGTGAAAATGACTACTATAAGGTGCATTTTGGCTACAACTATAAAAAGGGGGTGGGGTCTTTTTCAGCTGGATGTGAACAATGCCTTTCTTCATGGAGACCTCAATGAAGAGGTCTACATGAAGTTTCCAGCTGGGCTTAATCCTCCTTCTCCTAACCATGTCTGTCTGCTTAAAAAGTCCATTTATGGACTCAAACAGGCTTCCAGACAATGGTATGCTAAGCTCACATCTGCTCTTAATTTCAAAGGATACACTCACTCCTTAAATGATTATTCTTTATTTTTTAAAAAGGCAAATGGTTTCATTTCTATAGTTGCAGTTTATGTGGATGACATTTTACTAACTGGAAACAATCCAGCAGAATTACAGACTTTGAAGGTGTTCTTAGACACAGAGTTCAAAATTAAAGATCTTGGGAAATTACATTATTTTTTGGGAATAGAAGTGATTCGGGAGCCCTATGGTCTTATTCTTTCTCAAAGAAAGTTTGATTTGGACTTGCTACAAGAATTTGATTCTTTACATCTATCACCAGTTTCTGCCCCTTTAGATTCAACCACTAAATTACAAGTAAATGAAGGGAAGCCTATTTCTGATCCTACCCTATACAGGCATCTGTTAGGAAAACTGAATTATCACTCATACAAGGCCGGACTTGTCTTTCACTATACAGCATCTCATCCAATACATGCAGGATCCCCGTGAGCCTCATCTTGCTACTGCTCTTCGAGTGCTTCGATATTTGTTAAAAGACCCAGGATTAGGGTTATTCATGTCTGCTTCTCCTTCTTTTGACATGGCTTTCTGTGATTCCGATTGGGGTACCTGTTCAGACACAAGAAAATCAGTTAGTGGTTTCTAAATATCTCTTGGGTCTTCGCCAATATCGTGGAAATAAAAAAAAACAGACATCTATTTCATTAAGCTCCGCAGAAGCTGAGTATAGATCTATGCGGAGAGTGGTGGCAGAACTTACATGGCTTGTTCGTCTCTTTGAGGACCTCTCCGTTCCATTCCCTTTGCCGGTTCCTCTTCACTCCGACAGTCTGGCTGTAATTCACAAAGCTAAGAACCCAGTGTTTCACGAACGGACAAAGCATGTCGAAATCGACTGTCATTTTGTTCGTCAACAGTACTTGGCTGGTCTAATTTCTTTGTATTTCGTTCGATCTTCAGACCAACTGGCCGATCTCTTCACAAAGTCACTCACCGGACCTTTACACACAACTCTCCTTCACAAGTTGGGTGTTTCGTCTTCCCCTACAATTTGAGGTGGGGTGTTGGAGTTGTGATAATCTGAGGCTGTGTTTGGAGTTTAGAGAGAAAGGGTTGCCCTAATAAGAAAGGGTTGCCCTAAGTATTAAGGGTTTCAGATTCAGGCCCACAAATTCGGGCCCAATTGTAAATACTGATACTAGGCTCATTATTCAGCCCATTAGTTAGTTAGTGTAGAGAAAATAATAAAGGGACACTTGTCCAAATCTGTTACAAAATCTGTTAGAGAAGATTCTTTTTTCATGTATAAATAGATTAGTCCTTGTACAGCTTTAGACACAGAAATTAAGAGAAAATTCTTCTACAATATTTGTTTACATTTTGTTTACATTTTCATCACTACTCTCTGTTTTCGTTGAGCAAACAACTGACTCCACCGGCGAACTCTGATCCGATTTCGGACCCAACATGTATGAGAAAATTCCGGCAACCTTGTCGGTGGGTGATGAATGGCTTTTGATTTATGATAAGAGCTTTTCGGTGGGTGACGAATGGTGGCCGGCCAAAAGGATCAGAGAAAGAGGGGAGACAGAAGGTTATGGTTACAAAGGGGAAAGGGGAGAAATGGTGAAGAAAGAGAGATAGAGAAAAAAAATGTAAAAGAAAAAGAATAAAATAAATTTAAGAAGACAAATAATAAGGTAAACTGAAAAAATTAAAAACAAAATGAATTTGACACGTGGCAAACAAAGATTGGTGCGTGATTTGCACTTCTTCTTTTGAAACAGGGGATGGATTAAAAAGGTGGTACTTATTACACTTCTAACAAATGCAGGGGGTCATAGGACACTCGTATTTTTAAGGGGTGCAACTGGCACTTTGGTACAACCCCAATGGGGTAATTATGTATTATTCCAAAAAAAAAAGTCGCATAATTTGAAAAAAAAAGTCGCATAATACTCTAATTCCTAATAAAATATATCCGACAATGTCCATATTCAATCAACCAGGCCGATGTTGATAAAAAGTATTTATGCTCATCACAAGATTATATGGACCTATGAGGCCAACGGATCATACTCTTGACTCATACAGATGAGAATTTTACCTCCACTAAATTAGTTCCCTTTTTTTATGATAATTACCTGTAATTACAATGTAGATGGCATGATACTGTACAATTTTCTTTAATTCTATTAGTATATAGAAGTTAAATGAATATCTTTAAAATTTAGCTACCTGTACTATCTGGTTTTATTTCTTGCGAAAAAAAACCAAAAGTAATCTTGGTAGATCTCGTTGATACCAACATACCAATCATTTCTCATTATTTTTGGGGTTTTAACGAATTTCTTCGAGGTATTATTACTTTTAGCTTGTCGCCCATGCCAGATACTTTTAGCCCGTCGCTCGTGTCAGAAACTATTTATATCTGGTAGCCAAAAAAGAGTATAAAATTTGTATAATTTTTTTATATAAAATGCATAATGTATATTTATACAAACAAATTTTATACATTTTTCGACTATTATTTTTACAACAGCTATACAGTGTCATTTTTCCAGTTTCTTTTCATTTTTATGCCTAGAGTACTACTGTTTAAGGCCTCATTAGCCACTATAAGGATAAAATTGAAGCTACCTCTCTAGATCGGGTGGGGTTTCTTGGAACGAAATAGAAAGAAAATCATTAGCAAAGCATAAACATCATCACAAATAAAAAATCATTACAATAAATTTAAAAAAAAAACAGACTCAAGAAATTGGTTACAAAGCTTTAGGCTAAAAACGATTTTGATTTTTCAGAAATAAGAGAATCTCACCTTGCACTAAGAATGTTGCTGCAGATAAGATTAATTCTTCTGTGGTTTTTTGAATTTATGGTTTTGACGAGTGATGATTAATGGTTTTAGTTGGGATTATTAAATTTAATAAATAAACAATAAAACAATTATGTATATTAATCAATCCTAGCCTAACCCCCATCGGGAAGGTGGCTATAAACAAAACAAATATCCTGCACGTTGAAAAAGAATTTCAAACTTATGTTCAGACCTAACTTATGTTTGGGGCAGGATTAAAATAGTTTCTTAAATATACTTTTGAATATTTTGGTTATTTAAGTTTACTAAAAGTGACTTAGGGATGGCAATGGGGTAGGGGCGGGGCGGGAGCAGGGGCGGGGGCGAGTTTGGCAAAACCCACAAAAATTTCAACCCGCCCTGCCTCACTCCACATAGTTATTTTTTCAATTTTCAACTCGTCCCGCCCCGCCCTGCTTGCAAGAACACCACTAATTTGTGCAGCAACACCTTGAACCCCTCTCCAGAGTGAATACTCCAAATTAATAGGTTTTTTGTTTTTACTTGTGAAGCTAATATTAAGCAGCACGTAATTGAAGAAGTGATCACGTCCAACTCTAGTCTAAAAAGGATAAGCGATTCCTGCAAATATAATCCAGTCTAAGAGTCCGGAGTCGAATCCCACAGAGAACTAAGGTTTTGCTATAACTGTTCACTATCACCAATAAGGCAAGCTCGAACAACTCCTAAGTGATAAATATTAAGATTCTTCTAACTAACACTAACAAATTAAAATAGTAAATTAGCAACGAAGAAACTAAAGGTTGGAGACAAGATTGAGAAGGTCTAGAGTTATGGTTTCCTCAATTGTCGGAATCATTTCCGCTATGTTTCCTATAATTTCACCTATATATATTCTCTATTGACCGTGAACACTTTAGGTGCCGTAGTTGTCTCTCGAGCAACTACAACAATTTACTAGACATATTCTCTCGAACTACGCTAGTTGGCTTTATCTATATAGTAGCTACACTTGGAAGACTATGTTGGCTTTAACTTTGTGTTGGAGATGTTTGGAATTTATTTTAGCCTATGGACAGTATACCCTGGTGCCTAGTGAGAGCTTGATAGGTGTTGCTTGGTATTTTTCACTGGTAATTGAATTTACATACACTGACAGGAGAAGGAAGTACTCAGCTTATTATGTTGTAATAGCTAGTTCATTAGACTTTAGCTTTTCTATCTTTTTAGTTGCTAGTAGCTTCATGCAACTTCTATTTTGGTTTGCACATCTTGTAAGCTTTGGACCCATTCTGGGATTTTATTTATATATTAGTCACTAGGCAGCCTGCCTAGCGGTATATTTGTTAATAAAAATCATCAGTTTGTAATTCAACTTAAAATTTACGCTAGATTTTAATAAACAAAGTTAACATATTTTCTCTTCAGTTTCAGTAGTACATGTGATCATTGAAAACATATATAGTATATAGAACTTCACACATATAGAAAACAACTATTACAGCACGAATTTCATATGAACACAAAATCAAAGTGCCCTCAAAATGAAAAAAGACATTCAAAAAGATTACTGAAGTAAACTTGTAAAACGCAATTGAAAGATGGCTCATCCATGATATACTTACTCCAGAGAATGACTTAGAATTAGATTTGAAAGTGTATTTGATGTATCATTATTCAAGTGGAATTAGTATTTAAATAATTCTAATATTGAGTTAAGTCCATTTGTCATTATATTTGAAAATAATTAGTTGTAATTCTTTAATATATTTTTAAAAGGTAAAATGACCGATACACATTTCGTATTGGAGAACATATTTCATCTTAATTTGAAGGACATATCTTTTGAATTTTTTTTACGAAAATTGTAGTCATTTGTGTAATATGATACTGAATCCAAAAATGATTGATATATCTGTTTTGGGTAATTAAATAACCGCATTTTTTTTAATTATGATTCTTCAAAAGGCCATCAATAAAAATAATTATATATATATATATATATATATATATATATATATATATATATATATATATATATATATATATATATATATATATATATATATATATATATATATATCATAAATGAAGTTTAAAACTCGATTGTCCTTTTAGAAATTTATAATTATTTTTGTAGTCAAGAAATCCACTATTTCAACTAATTTTATTACTATTTAAATATGTTTTTAGATGTCGTGAATTATCTTAGTACAATAATTGATAATATCCGACTGTATTATTGATTCTTGCTCAACATTTCAAATAATTATAATAGTTAATTTAAAACTTTGAAATTAAAGATACAATGTAGAATAATATTATTAATGAAATAGTCTTATATATTTTAAAGTATTTTAGCAAATAAAAGACTTTCACCCAAATGAAAATATAAAAAAAGTTACTATGTTATCTTCCAAGAACGTTTTACATCCTCTTTCTTTCTTGATTTAATTTTTGGTATTTGTCCAAAAGGTAAACTTCTAAAATACCAAGTGGTTATGTTCTCTTTCGTTAGTCTTTTTAGTTCTTTCCTTTTCTTACTATTCATATATAATTTAACTGTAAATATTTATATAATTAATATTTTTACAGTTCTAAATATTACATTTTCTACGTAGGCCAAATAAGGAAGAATATAATATATAAAATTTTGTTGATTTTGTAGTCCTAAATATTAGAAAAATAATTAAATGATTATTTCTACATATTAGGAAAATAACTAAATTACTATTGTGTTACCTTAATATTGTTCTCGCATCTTCATTTTTGTTCTTTAATTAACGTAATTAATTAGGAAAAAAGCTAAAGTTAGAAATTATTACGTATTTTTTTAACAGGCAAATGAGACTCATTAAGTTGTTCAATTGTCGGATGTAAAATAAAAAAAATGTTCAGTCCATCCATTTGATCTGCAAAACCTTGTTTCGCTCTTTCACATTCATATTTTCTAGGGAGAGAGGGAACTTCTCAAGAATCTCTTACATTGGCCGACTCTCTTATTTTATGTTTTTTGGTGAAATACGAAATTAATAAAAATCAAACATTAGTACAAAATGTAGTAGGTGCTTTAGAGTGCAAGAGTTTCCAAGACGATCCAAATAGAAAATTATTATATATGAACTGTTCACAGGGAAAATCATGCTAGTTTAGATGATGTTAACTTTCATAATTCTTTTGGTGGTGAGGGTAGCCCCATTGCGGATCATAATGTTGAAAATGATGAGGGATGCTTTTGGGACGTTTTTTGGGATTCAATCCAGAGATTGGATCCGTTCGGAAAGAAGAAATTTTGGACTTGCTGAATCACAACTGGATATA
>ML303770.1:0-35696 GCA_005239505.1 Nicotiana paniculata
GTCTAGTAAATTATCATAATTACTTGAGAGAGATTTATAGTAGATTGAGAGTTCATGATTGATAGAGACGATTAATCAAGCTATACGAAGTATCCAAGAAGTAAGTTCACCAACGGGGGAAACCATAACCTTAGATTTTATTACAATTGTTTATACCTTAATATAGTTAATCTTTGCTTTTAATCTTTAGCATTAGTAATTTAACAAACATCAGGTGACAGCTGAGTAGTATTTTAACAGCGTGCTGGATACGTCAATTCCCTATGGGATCGACTCTGGGCATAATACCCCAGGATTNCTATCACCATTTAATATTTCAATCTAAACTCAAGGTTCTCAAAAGGATTTCACAAGAAATCAATATTTCATCATAGTTTCTATCACCATTTAATATTTCAATCTAAACTCAAGGTTCTCAAAAGGATTTCACAAGAAATCAATATTTCATCATAGTTTCTATCACCATTTAATATTTCAATCTCAACTCAGTATTCAGGATACTATTCATCTTGGTGGAACCGGATACTAATCTCTCAACATTTCACTAACAACAATAATCACAGATGATAGGTTTTAAAAGAACCTAAATAACAAGAATTAGCATTCACTCGCACGGTACGACCTGACCACAAGGTATAGATACTCGTCACCTCACCTATAAATCGGATTTAGCAACAAAACAAGTAGCAAGTAGTCACAAAACACCTATTCCCTCAAGCTAAGGTTAGACACAACACTTAGCTCAATTCCGCAGGCCACTCACTGCTCAATTTCCGCTTTTCTTTTCGAATAAACCTCCAACATACTCGAATGTAATAACAATTAGTTTAATATCATTAATTAAGGTTAAATGAACTAACTTTACTAAAATTAATTAAGGCTATCGAGGTCAGAATGGAATTCTGAAAGTTGGAACAGTTTCGTAATGTCATTTTGGATATGTTTGCAAAATTCCAGATTTATCGGAGGTGTTGTGGTTGGTTTCGGCGTAGTTGGCGAATTTTTGAAGTTTCAAAGTTCTTAGGCTTGAATTTGATGTGAATTTGGTGTTTTAGTGTTGTTTTTGGTGTTCCGAAGGCTCGACTAAGTTTGAATGATGTTATAGGATAGGTTGGCATGATTGGTTGGAGCCCCGAGGGGCTCGGGACTGATTCGGATGGTTGATGGGAAGTTGGAGTGAATTTTTGGAAAATCTGTTGTGCTAGTTGCTGGTGTTTTTGCACCTGCAAAAGGGGAGTCACAGGTGCGATCACGCAGGACCGGAAGGGGAAGTCGCAGGTGCGAAGTCTGGCTGTGTGGGAGAGGTCCGCAGGGGCGAGGTGTTTACCGCACCTGCGATGTCGCAGGTGCGTGAGGTTTCTCGCAGGTGCGAGATTTTGTTTGTTAAGTTGGCTATCGCAGGTGCGCACCCTGGGACCGTAGGTACGGGTCCACATGTGCGACCAGTTGTCCGCAGGTGCGGAAATGATTGTGCAGAGCAGCATAAAAGGACCCCCCTCCGCAAAATTTATTAAATTTTCATCAATTTGCATGCGAGGGAGTCCATTGAAGAGGGTTTTGAGAGGAGATTTCCAGATTCTTCAACTAAGGTGAGTTCTTTGATTTGTTAATCCTGCTCCTATGCTATTTTTATTGTGATTAGGCTTGAATATTTAAGGTTTTGGGTAAGAAAAGTTGGAAAATGGGAGGAAAGGAATTGGTGTTTCTTTTGAGGTTTTGGAATGGCAATTGTGGTCCGATTTTGGTGTTCTTGGTATGTATAGAATCGGGAGAGAACGAGGGTTCTAATGAGGTAAAAAAAATTGGATTCCGAGACGTGGGCCCGGGGCTCAGGTTTGGCCGATTTTTTTTTAATTTTGATAATTTTCGATTGGTTGTGTTCCATGAGTACATTTTGATGATGTTAACTGGTTTTTGGCTAGATTCGTAGCAATCGGTAGCCAATTTTAGGGGCAAAGGCATAGCGGACTAGTGTCGTGGCTCGGTAGAGGTAAGTAATGGTTATAAATTTTGTCCTGAGGGTATGGAACCCCGGACTGCATTGTTTTCTCACTGAATTTGGAATGACGCACATATCGGATGACGAATATGTGGCACGTACTGATTTTGGGATTGGACAAGGTCCTCTCCGCGGCAAATAATGAGGTTCATATTTACTCAAAAACTTGTGTTAAATTATGTTCTAAAGATTTGTGAAATATTTGGGCTATAAGCCGTGTTTGGGGCCTCGTGCCGTTCTGTTGAGACCCTTTTAGGGTGTTTTACTGCTGTTTTCCTCACTACCTGTTGATGGTTTTTACTCAGCATCATTGTGCATACTGTTTTATTAGAAACTCAGCATGATTTACACCACTTGAGATTAAACTGATGTTTTGGGTCGAGTACCCTGTTTTTACTGATTCGCCCGATGGGCTTTTCGAGTCGTTCCACCGAGTGTGCACGAGAACCAAGAGTGATGGTGAGGTGCTGAGTGTGTGGCCGAGGGCCAAGAGTGATGGTGAGGTGCTGAGTGATTTTAGCGCTTGGACTGAAGGAGCCCTTCCGGAGTCTGTACACACCCCCAGTGAGCGTTCCATGACCCAATTTCCCACACGGGTCGTGATGGCGCCCAACGACGGGGTTAGGCAAGCCAACATAAATTACACTAAGTGTTACCCTTCCCAAGTGATTGATTATTCCATCTTTTACCAGTTTTAAACATTTATTAACATAATAATAGCATGTGACATAAAAATTAAAGACATCTGATACGTGAACCATAAGGTAAGCACATGTATGAAAATGCGGCCCAAAATCCCAAAAATGTACGCACGTGTGTTCCAGGAACTACTGTCACGAGTGTCGCGGGCGACTATCAGAATACACCAGAATACATAAATATATACAATCCCTTAGTCTGAATGAAATAGATGGGAGAAAACAAAAGGAAACTCCAAGGTGCTGCCAGGAGATCGCCAGGAAGAGCAGCTCACCGAGAAGTATAACCAACCCCGGTCAGTATCTAGCACCGGACTGATGATCAGACGTATCAACCTCCGGACCTGTACAGTCAAGTATAGAAGAAAAAGAAAGTGCATCATGAGTACATACATAAGTACGTACCCAGTGAGTATCCCGATCTCGAAGAAGTAGTGACGAGAAGTCGACTCGATACTCACTAAGGTCCAACAATAATAAGGTAAGACAGGATATAAGGAAAACAATAGGCATGTAACAGAGTACAATGGATAAGAAGAACTCACAGAGTTTCCAAATAAAACACAGAAACAATAGCAACTCCCTTTTTATTCTTCCCCAAAACCATCATCAAATCATAAGTCGAAAACAGTACTGAGCAGACATACGCGCGTGTGTGTAAAACAATTGGCTGGAGTCATAAGAGGGAATTAGCTATGCACAGCCAGTGAACGACCGCCCCGTACCAAGAGTGCATGCTCGCCGTAAAACCATACCAAGAATAGATATGCACTTCCGGGGATCGACCGGCCCGTACGAAGAGTGCATGCTTACCGTGAAACCATATCAAGAATAGCTATGCACTTCCGGGGATCGACCGACCCGTACCAAGAGTGCATGCTTACCGAATCATAAGGGAGAATAGCTATGCACTGCCGGGGATCGACCGGCTCGTACCAAGAGTGCATGCTTACCAAAATAATCAAGCCTACGCACTGTCAGGGATCGACCGGCCCATACCAAAAGTGCGTTTATTAGGAAATCATGTAGTATCACAGTATAACTTCGTCCATGCACTGCCGGGGATCGACCGGCCCGAACCAAGAGTGGATTCTCAACTAATTCCCTGTGCACTGCCGAGGATCGACCGGCCCGTACCAAGAGTGCACTAATACCGCCGTGGCGTACAGCCCGCTCCCATAAGAGTGAAGGAAACTTACATATCGCTCGCGGAATGTAAATTGCAAAGCGACAATACGCGTATATCAAGTATAGAGCCTACTTCGCATATTGAACTTTTCCAATTATTCAATCAAATGGGGTACTCAAGGAATTGGTGCTAAATCCAAGCAAGAACGTATGACAGGTAAATCATTTCAAAGCAGAATACAAGGCATGTTGTGGTCCTAGACTACCCGAACATAATAGGCGTAGTCGCTACGTGTGGACTCTCGCCACGTGGTACGCATGTAGCCCCCAAAACAATACATACAACACATAGAATACCTATGGGGATAATTCCCTCTTACAAGGTTATAATAGAGACTCACCTCGATAAAAGCACTCCTCGGACCAAGGACCGGATCAAAAGATGCGCCCGAACTTCGAAACTACTCCTGACGGCTCACAACTAGCCAACCATAGTATAATTAAGTCAATTTCAGTCCCAAGAAGGAGAAATAACAAGAAATTTCAAAATTTAAGCATTCTTGAAGGTTTTCAGAATTTCTACCCCGGGCCCACGCGTTCGTATTTCGAAATTTCTTGAAGGAATCAATTACCCGGAGTCTAAGGATCATAAATACATAATTTATTTAGGAAATCATGGCTAAAAATGAAGTTTCACTATTTTCCCAAAGCCCCACATTTTTCTAGCAATTCCCATGCATTTTAGGATAATTGAAAGAGGATTTTTTTTGAATTTGATGTTAAAAGTCATGAAAATGGACTAGAAAATTACTTACCTGGATGAATTGAACTGGGCAGCCCTTTCCCTAGCTTGGAGGATCTCTAATGGAGGTTGGGGGTTTGAGAAATGAAGAAGAAACCCGAAATTGGGTATTTAAATAAGGCTGCCTCCAGGGATGTCGCGCCTGCGACTTTGGGACCGCAGGTGCGGTCCCGCACCCGCGAGAAATTAGTCGCTCCTAAGGAAAAAGGCCTAGGACCCCGGGCTCGCACTAGCGGAGTTGAGAGCTGCACCAGCGGTTCCGCTCTTGCGGAATACTGATCGCGCCTGCGATGGGGTCGCACCTGCGAGGGGTGATCCGCACCAGCGGACTCGCACCAGTGGGCACAAGTCCGCACCAGCGATCAGACAAGCTTTTGTGCACCAGCAGTGATCTTTGTTGGTTTTTGGCCTCGTCCCGCCCCTGGGCCCACCTGAACCCCTGACAAAATATACCAACAAGTCCCAAATCATAACACGGACTCGCTCGAGCCCTCGGAACACTCAAAACAACGCTAAAACTCGAGTTCACACCCCCAAACCTCAAGAACCAAACTTAGGAATTTGGAAGTTTTCTAACTTCGCTAACAACGTGCCGAACTGACCTATACATCTCGGAACGACACCAGATTTCACAGATTACTCACACCACATCCTACGAACTTGCCCGTGCGATCAAATCACCAAAACAACATCATATACACCAAATTAAGCCTCAAAATCCATGAATCCTATCAAATTCCATAAAATATCAAGTATTCCTTTCTTAAGTCCGAAACACTTCAAACGAAACCCGATTTCATGCAAACTTTACAGAAAGAACCTAAACCATATATAAGACGTGTACCGGGCGCCGGAACCAAAATACGGGCCCGATACCACCACTTTCTAATCAGATTTCATTTTCAATTTCCTTAAATATTTTCAGAAAACAATTTTAATCAAAAATTCATTTCTCGGGCTTGGGACCTCGGAATTTGATTCCGGGCATACGCCCAAGTCCCATATTTTCCTACGGACCCTACGGGACCGTCAAATCATGGGTCCGGGTCTAGGTCCGGGTCCGTTTACCCAAAATGTTGACCGAAGTCAAATTTATTCATTTTAATATCAAATCTTGGCATTTTTCACAGAATTCCCTATTTAAGCTGTCCGGCTACTCACCCTGACTGCGCACGCAAATTTAGGCAAATACAAGGGAGGTTTTCAAGGCCTCGGAGTATAGGATGGGTGATAACATAGGTAATGACCCCTTTGGGTCGTCACATTCTCCCCCTCTAAAACAACCGTTCATCCTCGAACGGACTGAAGAAAGAAGTACCTGAGTCGGGAAACAAATGAGGGTAACGGCTCCACATATCGGACTCGGACTCCCAGGTCGATTCCTCAGGAGGCTGACCCCTCCACTGAACACGAATATAGGGGAAACTCCTGGATCTCAACTGACGAACCTGCCGGTCCAGGATGGCTACCGGCTCATCCTCATAAGATAAGTCTCTATCCAATCGGACAGTGCTGAAGTCTAACACGTGGGCTGCATCGCCATGATACCTCCGAAGCATGGACACATGAAAGACTGGATGTACGGCTGATAAGCTAGGTGGCAATGCAAGTCTATAAGCCACCTCTCCCACTCGATCAAGAATCTTAAATGGACCAATGAATCTTGGGCTAAGCTTGCCCTTCTTCCCAAATCTCATCACGCCCCTCATAGGCGACACTCAGAGCAATACTCGCCCACCAACCATGAAAGCCACATCTCGAACCTAGCGATCTGCATAACTCCTTTGCCTGGACTGAGCTGTACGAAGCCTATCCTGAATGATCCTGACCTTGTCCAAGGCCTCCTGAACCAAATCCGTACCCAACAACCGAGCCTCTCTCGGCTCAAACCATCCAAACAGAGATCGACACCGCCTACCATATAAAGCCTCATAAGGATCCATCTGGGTACTCGACTGATAGCTGTTGTTGTAGGCAAACTCTGCTAGAATCCTCTCCCTCAGGCCATCAATGTCAGGGACACGCAACCTGCCCTGGAGTTACCTGAAATTAGTGTTTAACATCTCGAGCACCTGCCCGTGCTACCACGACCCAGTCGAGCACATTAGCTTGATAAAATCTGGAGACTTCTCCTTTATCCATATAATAAGCTCAGAATTTATTCAACCCCTGAATTTTTCTCTCCCAGGCCCAGTTCCAATATATATAAGCACTGCATCAACTAGCACACGATATACCCGATCATAACTGCATACCCTTGCTGAATCTGCACCATGCACCGCACCACTCATCATCTGACCACAATGACTCTCCCTGAGCCTTAATGGCCAAAATTCCACGAACCTGATGCTCCCAATGCACCTCATAACAACTATACATACATCCTGCTATAATGATGGCGATACCACCACAACGGAGGAAACGTGCAGAAACTCATACTCAATCGGAGTTAACAAATCCTTGAATACCTCATCTTGACTAGAATCGTCACTTTCCTTATGAACCTGGATGATGGTGTTTGTCATTTAATACGTACTTCACATAAACTTAGTACAGATCTCTACTCCGATAATCTCGTCTCACCCAGAATGAACTGCTCAGGCAACGATTTATCCGACCATGGCTAACAACCTCATATGATACCACATCGCGCCAATAGGTCATAACTCAAACATGATACTAAGAAATGACTCAGGACGGAACTATTCAGCTCACTCAACTAATGTGAATTCTTACCAGAAAATAGGAAATAAACACAAGAAACTAAATACATATTAATCCTTCTCATCATCACACTGTTGCGGCGTGCAACCTAATTCAAATGACATACCTGTGGCGGCGTGCCATCTGATCCCAAATAACATAGAACTCACGTAAGGGAATATATACAGAGTTGATTGCTCACTATTAAAAATTACCGAATATCGGTCACAAGCATGCTGAATGCATAATACCCTCCTGTGGAGACTGATAAAGCCGTAGGCTATGCATGACGGAGGTGCGATATATATCTATAACCTCTGGATCTCGAGAGCTATCCTGCTCACATAACATCCCCACTACGCGAGACCTAAACACATAAGGAATCCTTAAGCCGTTTTCACAACTCGCACGGCACAATCACCACAAGACATAAATTCGACGAAGGCGGAACAACACCCATTGTTCTAATATCTTTCCATGAAAAGATGATCTACTAAAAGGAACATGTTTGGCTCACGTAAAGCCCATGATCATATATAAACCTATCCACAAACACCGAGCGACCTTGCTCGCATCAAACTTAGCTAATAGCTTTTACCTGGGTCCATCTTAACCCTAGCTTTTCTCATAATACACGAGAACAACCGTCATCACCTGGACTAACACCCCAAAATCCATAATCAATTGAACCGAACGCCCTCCAGGCATAAATTCTCAATTAAGCAATATTGCACTTCTTTTTACTCAGTCCCAAACTCAAATCCATAAAGTGGCTACATGTCACACTTTATACAATCTTTTCACGGTCATGCTTCCACGACCTCCTGCACAAGGCAACCAGTCTGCACATCCATGACACCGACCATGCTAAGTCCGTAAAGCATATCAATAACCCATGACCAGGGTATAAGGCCTCTTCCACCGAATATCGATCTCAGGTGACACTGAAGATGATACCAGCTTATACTGAACTTTCGAATCACTTTGTCTTGTTCTTCCGATCTCATGACATCCTTATAAACATCAGACCTGAATCTCGATTCTTACACCTAGTTACATACTGCTTCCAGCACTAGACATGCCAATACGAGGTACCGCAAGAATTCCATCACAACTTCCGAACCACCAATAGGGTGAGCATTTTATCATATAGAAACTTTTTACTTGACTCAATTCAAAAGTACCACCTCAATTACACGAGTGAATTCCCACAAAAAAACCCATTCCGACGGCCGACTAGCCCCGCACACACACCGGCATAGACCACATGCATAATTAAATCACATCAAAGGAACCCATCACTGCCGCATAGGTGCCAATTAAACCATGGCTAAATAACCCATCCTATCTTAATCATCCTTAATTGCCTCAAAGATAATAGTAACTCCCTTCAACTCATAGCAAACTCAAACCTCACTCATCTCGAGTGACCTTGATTCACAAGACTACGCTGCCCAAATCTCGCAACCCGTCTCATACCCTTCTGATACTTCTTTTCTTCCATCTGAAGCCTATTCCTCTCACTCCTCCAATTTTTCCATGCCTGCTGAAACATATCATAGAACGTTCCAACCATCCTCCCCTTCCTCGTAAATCATTCTGCAAAGCCTCGATTCTCGACCATATTGCTTCCTGAAATCCCTAATTGTCGCATTCTTTAACTTTTGAACTCATTGGGACCGCTACTGAGAGTCACCCACTCTGACTGGCCCCGAATACAATCACTCCAAGGCCCTCCTGGCACAGGACACGTGACTGAGTCACTAACCTTACAACTCGCCCATGCCTTAAGCATAAGTTCTGAATCTTCCAAGCCCAACCCTTGCCCGACAGGGCTAACTTTTGCACATATTCATCAAATCCTACGCACAATTACCATTTTACTCCTCCTTCCTTAGCTGAAATCCCTTGCCTTTATGCCGACAATTCGCAACCCTATGAGAAGACGACCATACAGTCCTACTGAAGATGGTGGGACTCTCCCACTTAGCCTGAAGCCACTCCTAGCACCTCTCTAGACCCTGTTGAGACCCTTTCTCCTTTGATAACACGATCCCTGCCAACCGCATTCTTAAACACTTCTTCTCGATATTCTAACCCCAGGCAACCGAAGAAACTATAGCACCACCGAACCTAACACATTCCATCTGATCCATGATGACGACTACACGTCATAGGTGCACATCCCACCTCACTTGAAGACACCCAGTCTTGCTACTTTATCAGCTCCAACCAGACCATCCAGGATCCAAATGCCTTTCCTCTGCCGGAACTAAAACACTGAAATCTCGAAATCAAACACTGAGAAGACCTCCCTTCAACCATTCATCACCCCCAACCTATGTTCAAGCATTCTATCATCGTATCAGCACCGCGCAACCATCACTTGCAAACATCATCACCACCTTAGCACGGCCTTAAGGCTCCCAGAAACACAACTACTGAGCTGAAATAATACACTACTCTTTTGCAGGGCCATAACAACAACCACGGCCATTTACTCATGGAAGCATCTCGGATTACATTCGTAGTACCATTCCCATTCCTCCAATTCCCGATCTATAGCAAGCGCTTCGCGACGCGTAAGATTGAGTAGGAATGAACATAGGCATAAGATTCAAAGGAATCAACTCGCACGTTGAAGAATCAAGAAGGGAAATACTTCTATTAACCCTGTAGCCTCTCGAAGATAAGAACAGACGTCTCCGTATCGATCCGCAACACGCTACTGGGTTTGCCCGTGACTCGTGAGACTACGTGAACCTAAAGCTCCGACACCACGTTGTTACGACCCAATTTCCCACACGAGTCGTGATGGAGCCCAACGACGGGGTTAGGCAAGCCAACATAAATTACACTAAGTGTTACCCTTCCCAAGTGATTGATTATTCCATCTTTTACCAGCTTTAAACATTTATTAACATTATAATAGCCTGTGACATAAAAATTAAAGCCATCTGATACGTGAACCATAAGGTAAGCACATGTATGAAAATGCAACCCAAAATCCCAAAAATGTACGCACGTGTGTGCCAGGAATTAGTGTCACGAGTGTCACGGGCAACTATCAGAATACACAAGAATACATAAATATATACAATCCCTTAGTCTCAATGAAATAGACGGGAGAATACAAAAGGAAACTCCAAGGTACTGTCAGGAGATCGCCAGGAAGAGCAGCTCACCGAGAAGTATAACCAACCCCGGTCAGTATCTAGCACCGGACTGATGATCAGATGTATCAACCTCCGGACCTGTACAGTCAAGCATAGAAGAAAAATAAAGTGCAGCATGAGTACATACATAAGTACGTACCCAGTGAGTATCCCGATCTCGAAGAAGTAGTGACGAGAAGTCGACTCGATACTCACTAAGGTCCAACAATAATAATGTAACACAGGATATAAGGAAAACAATAGGCATGTAACAGAGTGCAATGTATAAGAAGAACTCACATAGTTTCCAAATAAAACACAGAAACAATAGCAACTCCCTTTTTATTCTTCCTCAAAACCATCATCAAATCATAAGTCGAAAACAGTACTGAGCAGACATACGCGCGTGTGTGTAAAACAATTGGCTGGAGTCATAAGAGGGAATTAGCTATGCACTGCCGGGGATCGACCGGCCAGTACTAAGAGTGCATGCTCGCCATGAAACCATACAAAGAATAGCTATGCACTGCCGGGGATCGACCGGCATGTACCAAGAGTGCATGCTTACCGTGAAACCATATCAAGAATAGTTGTGCACTGCCGGGGATCGACCGGCCCGTACCAAGAGTGCATGCTTACCGAATCATAAGGGAGAAAATCTATGCACTGCCGGGGATCGACAGTCCCGTACCAAGAGTGCATGCTTACCAAAATAATCAATCCTGCGCACTGCAGGGGATCGACCGGTCCGTACCAAGAGTGCGTTTATTAGGAAATCATGTAGTATCACAGTATAACTTCGTCCATGCACTGTCGGGGATCGACTGGCCAAAAGAAAGAGTGCATTCTCAATTAGTTCCCTGTGCACTGCCGAGGATCGACCGACCCATACCAAGAGTGCACTAATAATCCGTCGTGCCGTACGGCCCGCTCCCATAAGACTGAAGGAAACTTACATATCGCTTGCGGAATGTAAATTGCAAAGCGACAATACGCGTATATCAAGTATCAAGCCTACTTCGCATATTGAACTTTTACAATTATTCAATCAAATGGGGTACTCAAGGAAACGGTGCTAAATCCAAGCAAGAACGTATAACAGGTAAATCATTTCCAAGAAGAATACAAGGCATGTTGTGGTCCTAGACTACCCGGACATAATAGGTGTAGTCGCTACATGTGGACTCTCACCACGTGGTACACACGTAGCCCCCAAAACAATACATACAACACATAGAATACCTATGGGGATAATTCCCTCTTACAAGGTTAGAAATGAGACTCACTTCGATAAAAGCACTCCTCCGACCAAGGACAGGATCAAAAGATGCAGCCCAAACTTTGAAACTACTCCTGACGGCTCACAACTAGCCAAACATAGTATAATTAAGTCAATGTCAGTCCCAAGAAGGAGAACTAATCAATAAATTCAAAAATTTAAGCATTCTTGAAGGTTTTCGGAATTTCGACCCCGGGCCCACGGTTTCGGATTTCGAAATTTCTTGAAGGAATCAATTACCCGGAGTCTAAGGATCATAAATACATAATTTATTTAGAAATTCATGGATAAAAATGAAGTTTAACTATTTTCCAAAGCCCCACATTTCTCTAGCAATTCCCATGAATTTTAGGATAATTGAAAGAGGATTTTGTTTGAATTTGATGTTAAAAGTCATGAAAACGGACTAGAAAATTACTTACCTGGATGAATTGAACTGGGCAGCCCTTTGCCTAGCTTGGAGGAGCTCTAATGGAGGTTGGGGGTTTGAGAAATGAAGAATAAACCCGAAATTGGGTATTTAAATAAGGCGGCCTCCAGGGATGTCGCGCCTGCGACTTTGGGACCGCGAGAAATTGGTCGCTCCTGCAAAAAAAGGCCTGGGAATTCGAGCTCGCACCAGTGGAGTCGAGAGCCGCAACAGAGGTTCCGCTCTTGGAGAATACTGGTCGCGCCTACGATGGGGTGGCACCTGCGAGGGATGGTCCGCACCAGCGGACTCGCACCAGTGATCACACCAGCTGTTGTGCGCCAGCAGTGATCTTTGCTAGTTTTTGGCCTCGTGCGGGGGTACGGGAGGCCCCTTGGACCACCCGAGCCCCTGAAAAAATATACCAACGAGTCCCAAATCATAACACGAACTCGTTCAAGCCTTCGGAACACTCAAAACAACGCTAAAACTCAAGTTCACACCCCAAACCTCAAGAACCAAACTTAGGAATTTTAAGTTTTCTAACTTCGCTAACAACGTGCCGAACTGACCTATACATCTCGGAACGACACCAAATTTCACAGATTACTCACACCATATCCTACGAACTTGCTCGTGAGACCAAATCGCCAAAACAACATCATATACACCAAATTAAGCCTCAAAATCCATGAATCCTATCAAATTCCATAAAATATCAAGTATTCCATTCTTAAGTCCGAAACACTTCAAACGAAACCCAATTTCATCCAAACTTTACATAAAGGACCTAAACCATATATAAGACCTGTACCGGGTGCCGTAACCAAAATACGGGCCCGATAACATACACTTTCTAATCAAATTTCATTTTCAATTTCCTTAAATATTTTTAGAAAATAATTTTACTCAAAAATTCATTTCTCGGGCTTGGGACCTCGGAATTCGATTACCGGCATACGCCCAAGTCCCATATTTTCCTACGGACCCTCCGGGACTGTCAAATCACGGGTCCAGGTCTGTTTACCCAAAATGTTGACCGAAGTCAAATTTATTCATTTTAATATCAAATCTTGGCATTTTTCACAGAATTCCCTATTTAAGCTGTTCGTCTACACATCCTGACTACACACACAAATCGAGGCAAATACAAGGAAGGTTTTCAAGGCCTCGGGAGTACGGGATGGGTGATATCCCCTTAGGGTCGTCACAGAGCACACCGAGTGCCGAGTTATGAGTGATGGGAGGCCAAGTGACGAGTGGTTGGGAGGTATGAGTGACTGTGAGGTGCTGAGGGATTGTGAAGAAATGCCCGAGGGGCTGTTTATGAATGTTTTCGCCCGTGGGGCTACTTATGATTTCACTACATTCATTGCATACAAAATCTTTGTTTTAAAGTTACTGAAAATGTGCATTGTTTTAAGAACTGCTATGATGTTGATTTCGAAGGCATGATGTTTTCGTATAATTATGTATACTACTGGAAACTAAGGCTGTGTATTTTGTGATATTGATTTTATGTGATTCCTTGCTACTTAGACCTGATTTATCTCCATTACTACTGAGTTGGCATACTCACATTACTCCTTACACCTCTGTGTGCAGATTCAGGATCAGAGATCGAGTGCTAGCTTACATATATATCACAGTGGAGCCGGATCGTGGGGACATAGAGGTAGCTGCTCAGCGTTCGCAGCATCTCAGCTTTCCCTTCCTTTTGTATTTATCTTTGATTCGGAGTTTTGTATCTTACTACTTTATTTTGACTTATTTCATTAGATGCTCATAACATGTTGGCTCCGGGTTTTGGGGATGGCAGTACTGTATATATAAAACTTGTCTATTATGTTAAGAGAACTCTCTGAATGTTGTTATGAATTGCTTGTAACTTAAAATGTGATTTTCAAAAGAAATTGTGAACACGCGGTAGTCGGCTAGCCTAGTTCCACGATAGGCGCCATCATGGCCAGTTAGGATTTGGGTTCGTGACGGATTGGTATCAGAGCCCTAGGTTTCATAAGACTCAACGATCATGAGAAGGTTTAGTAGAGTCTTGCGGATCATTCCAGAGACGTTTGTAGTTATCTTCGAGAGGCTGCCGAACTTTTAGGAAACATTATATCTTTCTTGAACTCTTTCGTGCTGATCTATTGATTCTTGAAATCTGAACTTACATTGTTTTGTTCTCTCTCAGATGGTGAGGACACGCCATACCGACCAGGGTGACCAGTCACCAGCTAGACCCGCGAGAGGTCGAGGTCGCGGTCGAGGCCGTTGTAGAGGTAGGGGGCCAACCCGCGCAGCAACCGGGGAAGTACCTCAGGATCCCCCTACCGATCATGATCAGGTTCCCGCCGATGGTATCCCAGTGGGACAGGCTTAGGCACCAGCAGTGCCTATGGTTATTCCGGGTCTTCAGGAGGCCCTGTCTCAGATATTGTCACTATGCACCAGTTTGGCTCAGGTCGTTGCCATGTCTTCTTCTGCCACCACAGCTCAGGTCGGGGGAGGCAATCAGACTCCAGTTGCCTGGGCACCTGAGCAGGCTGCATAAGATATTCAGGCACCGGGGGCAGCCCCAGCTTAGTCAGTTGCTCCGGTTTAGGGTTTTGTGGTCCCAGCTATGCCTGAGGACGAGCAGCGCAGGTTGGACAGATTCAGCAGACTTCAGCCTCCTACTTTCAGTGGTACAGAGGGCGAGGATGCCTAGGGATTTCTAGAAAGCTGCTAGAGGATACTGTGCACCGCATGTATTCTGGAGACCAGCGGGGTCTCGTTTGTTACCTTCCAGTTTGCGGGTGCTGCCTATACTTGGTGGGAGTCTTTTGAGAGGCGTAGACCGGTTGGTTCAGCACCTCTTACCTGGCAGCAGTTCTCCGAGATCTTCTTGGAGAAGTATGTTCCTCAGTCCCACAGAGAGGAGCGGTGCAGCCAGTTTGAGCAGCTGCGCCAGGGAGAGCTATCAGCCACTCAGTATGAGATGAGATTTTCCGAGTTGTCTATGCATGCTTCTGAGATTATCCCTACTGATAGGGAGAGGGTGAGGAGGTTCGTTGATGGTCTTTCTTATTAGCTTCGGTTGTTTATGACCCGAGAGAGGATATCGGGTGCTTCATTCGAGCAGGTTGTTGACATAGCTCAAGACATTGAGTTTATTCGCCGCCAGGAGCGGGAGGAGAGGGAGGCTAAGAGGCCTCGTGGTTCAGGCAGTTCCAGCGGTGCTCCCTTCAGGGGACAGTTTCAGCAAGGTAGGGGCCGTTCATTCAAGCCACCTCAGTCAGGCCGCCCATCTTATAGTGGTGCTTCATCGGGGCAGGGCCCCCGTGGTTTTCAGTCAGGACGTACTTCTTTTGGTGCCCTCCGAGCTCAGAGTGCAGCTCGAGCACCTACAGTTCAGGGTTCATCTATACAGGAGTCTTGCAGTGGTCCTGTAGGTGCTAGGGGTTTCTATCAGTCCCCGCCTCCAGCTCCGGGTAGTTGTTTTGAGTGTGGAGAGTTCGGGCACGGGTGGAGGCAGTGTCCCTGCCGTTCGGGTGGATCTTCTCAGTAGAAGGGCCAGCCCTCGACTTCAGCTCGAGCCACTTCACCGCCCGCCCAGTCAGCCAGGGGTGGTGGTCAGTCAGCCAGAGGCCTCCTAGAGGGGGAGGTCGAGCAGGGGGAGGTCAGGCTCGTATGTATGCATTTCCAGCCAGGCCGGATGCTATGGCCTCAGATGCCGTGATTGCAGGTATTGTTTCAGTCTGTTGCTGTGATGCCTTGGCTTTATTTGACCTTGGTTCCACATATTCCTATGTTTCTTCATACTTTGCCGGTTTTCTAGATATGCCCCGTGAGTCTCTAGTTACCTCTGTTCATATGTCGACTTCGGTGGGTGATATTGTTGTTGTGGACCGTGTGTATCGATCGTACACTATATCTATTGGGGGTTTGGAGAATCGAGTTGACCTACTATTACTCACCATGGTCGATTTTGACGTTGTATTGGGCATGGATTGGTTATCTCCGTGCCATGATATTCTTGATTGTCACGCTAAGACCGTGACCTTAGCTATGCCGGGGTGTCCGAGGGTTGAGTGGAGAGGTTCTTCCGAGTATATGCCTAGCAGGGTGATTTTTTACCTGAAGGCTCAGCGCATGGTGGCGAAGGGGTGTTTATCTTGTTTGGCCTTTGTGAGGGATGTCGGCGGTGAGAATCCCGCTACTGATTCAGTTCCTATGGTCCATGATTTTTCGGATGTGTTTCCTGCAGACCTACCAGGCATGCCACCTGACAGGGATATTGATTTTGGTATTGATCTGGTGCCAGGCACTCAGCCTATTTCTATTCCACCATATCATATGGCACCAGCGGAGCTAAAGGAATTGAAGGAGCAGCTTCAGGAGCTCCTGGATAAGGGGTTCATTCGACCTAGTGTGTCACCTTGGGGTGCACCGGTGTTGTTCGTTAAGAAGCAGGATGGGTCCATGCGTATGTGTATTGAATATTGGCAGTTGAATAGGGTTACGGTGAAGAACCGGTATCCCTTGCCCCGTATTGATGACTTGTTTGACCAACTTCAGGGAGCTAGAGTGTTTTCCAAGATTGATTTGAGATCTGGGTACCATCTGTTGAGGATTCGGGATTCTGATATTCCGAAGACTGCTTTCAGGACCAGGTATGGTCATTATGAGTTCTTGGTTATGTCATTTGGGCTGACCAATGCCCCAGCTGCGTTCATGCAATTGATGAATAGCGTGTTTCAGCCACATCTTGATTCCTTCATCATTGTGTTCATTGATGACATCCTGGTTTATTCTCGTAGCCAGGAAGAGCATGCTTAGCATTTGAGAGTTGTGTTGCAGAGATGGAGGGAGGAGAAGCTTTATGCAAAATTCTCCAAGTGTGAGGTTTGGCTGGGATCGGTAGCTTTCTTGGGACACGTGGTGTCTAGTGAGGGGATTCGGGTTGATCCGAAGAAGATAGAGGCGGTGCAGAGTTGGCCCAGATCGTCCTCAGCTACAGAGATTAGGAGTTTCCTTGGTTTGGCGGGATATTACCGTCGCTTTATGGAGGGATTCTCTTCGATTGCTTCGCCTTTGACCAGATTAACCCAGAAGGGTGCTCTATTCAGATGGTCTGATGAGTGTGAGGAGAGCTTTCAGAAGCTCAAGTCAACATTGACTACAGCTCCAGTATTAGTTTTGCCTGCTAGTTCGGGTTCTTACACAGTTAATTGTGATGCTTTTAGAGTTGGCTTGGGAGCGGTATTGATGAAAGATGGTAGGGTGATTGCCTATGCATCCAGACAGTTGAAGGTTCACGAGAAGAACTATTCAGTGCACGATCTCGGGTTCGCTGCCATTGTCCATGCCTTGAATATTTGGCGGCATTATTTGTATGGAGTGCAGTGTGAGATTTTTACTGATCACCGCAGTTTGCAGTATCTGTTGAGGCAGAAGGACTTGAATTTTGCGTCAGAGGAGATGGTTAGAGCTCCTCAAGGATTATGATCTCACTATCTTATATCATCCGGGGAAGGCCAATGTAGTGGCCGATGCCTTGAGTCGCAGAGCAGAGAGTTTGGGGAGTTTAGCTTACCTTCCAGTAGCAGAACGGCCATTAGCTCTTGATGTTTAGGACTTAGCAGGTCATTTGGTGAGATTGGACTTATTAGAGCCTCTGAGGGTGTTGGCTTGTGTAGCCTCCAGGTCTTCTCTCTATGATCAGATTAGAGCACGCCAGTATGATGATCCACATTTGCTTGTTCTTCAGGACAGGGTACATCGCGGTGATGCCAGAGATGTGGCTATTGGTGATGATGGGGTCATGAGGATACAGGGTCGGATTTGCGTGCCCAATGTAGATGGACTTCGAGATTTGGTTCTGGTAGAGGTCATAGTTTGCGGTATTCCATCCATCCGGGTGCCGCAAAGATGTATCAGGATTTGAGGCAGCATTATTGGTGGAGGAGAATGAAGAAGGATGTCGTGGAGTTTGTAACTCGGTGTCTTAACTGTCAGCAGGTTAATTATGAGCACCAGAGACCTGGTGGATTGCTTCAGAGGTTTGATATTCCGGAGTGGAAGTGGGAGCGGATCACCATGGACTTCGTAGTTGGGATCCCACAGACTTCGAGGAGATTTGATGATATATAGGTTATTGTAGATCAGTTGACCAAGTCCGCGCACTTCATTCCTGTTGGTACTACATATTCATCGGAGAGGTTAGCTGAGATTTATATTAGGGAGATTGTCCGTTCGCATGGGGTTCCAGTTTCTATCATTTCCGACAGAGGCACTCAGTTCACATCTCAGTTTTGGAGAGCCGCGCAGAGAGAGTTGGGTACTCAGGTTGAGTTGAGCACAGCGTTTCATCCTCAGACCGACGGTCAGTCGGAGCGTACCATTCAGATTTTTGAGAAAATGTTGCGTGCTTGTGTGATTGACTTTGGTGGTTCATGGGGTCAGTTTCTGCTATTAGCGGAGTTTGCGTATAATAACAGCTATCAGTTGAGTATTCAGATGGCCCCGTATGAGGCTTTGTATGGTAGGAGGTGTAGGTATCTGGTTGGTTGGTTTGAGCCGAGCAGGCTAGGCTATTGGGCACAGACTTGGTTCAGGATGCTTTGAGTAAGGCAAAGTTGATTCAGGAGCGGCTTCGCACAATGCAGTCTAGGCAGAAGAGTTATGCCGACCGGAAGGTCCGGGATGTGTCTTTCATGGTTGGGGATAAGGTGTTGTTGAGGGTGTCACCCATGAAGGGTTTTATAAGATTCGGGAAGAGAGGGAAGCTGAGTCCCAGGTTCATTGGGCCATTTGAGGTACTTTAGAGGATTGGGGAGGTGGCTTATAGGCTTGTTATGCCTCCCAGTTTATCGATTATTCATCTGGTATGCCATGTTTCGATGCTTCGAAAGTATATTGGTGACACTTCCCATGTTTTGGACTTCAGCACGGTTCAGCTCGAGGATGATATGTCATATGAGGTAGAGCCAGTGGCTATTTTGGGTCGTCATGTCAGGAAGCTGAGGTCCAAGGATATAGCTTCAGTGAAGGTTCACTGGAGAGGGCAGCCGGTGGAGGATGCCACCTGCGAGACCGAGCGGGAGATGCGGGACAGATATCCTCACTTATTCGAGGCTCCAGGTATGCTTCTAGACCCGTTCGAGGACGAACATTTGTTTAAGAGGGGGAGGATGTAACGACCCGACCGGTCGTTCCATGATATTTACCCCATTCCACTTATTTCTGCATTTGTTATGTATCGCTTTATTGCTTTTGACGTATTGGATAAGTTGGTTTGGGTCCAGAGTGATTATGATGAGAGTTTAGGCATTTAGCCTTTTAAAGTAGCCTAATAGTTGAGAAGTCAACTGAGAGTTGACTTATTGGTAAACGACCTCGGAATGCAAAATTTTTGGCTCGAATAGCTTCGTTAGGTGATTTGGGACTTAGGAGTGTGTTCAGAATATTTTTGTGATGTCCGATGTAGAATTAGGCTTGAATTGGCGAAAGTTAGTTTTTGACGATTTCCGGTCGGTAGTGGAAAATAGGCTATCGAGGTCGGAATGGAATTCTGAAAGTTTGAACAGTTTCGTAATGTCATTTTGGATATTTCTGCAAAATTCTAGATTAATCGGAGGTGTTGTGGTTGGTTTCGGCGTAGTTGGCGAATTTTTGAAGTTTCAAAGTTCTTAGGCTTGAATTTGATGTGAATTTGGTGTTTTAGTGTTGTTTTTGATGTTCTGAAGGCTCGACTAAGTTTGAATGATGTTATGGGATAGATTGGCATGATTGGTTGGAGCCCCAAGGGGCTCGAAATTGATTTGGATGGTTGACGGGCAGTTGGAGTGAATTTTTAGAAAATCTGTTGTGCTAGTTGCTGCTGTTTTCGCACCTGCGAAAGGGGAGTCACAAGTGCAATCACGCAGGAGCGGAAAGGGAAGTCGCATGTGCGAAGTCTGGCTGTGTGGGAGAGGTGTTTGTCGCACTTGTGATGTCGCAAGTGCGTGAGGTTGGTCGCAGGTGCGAGATTTTGTCCGTTAAGTTGGCTATCGCAGGTGCGCATCCTGGGACCGCAGGTACGACCAGTTGTCCGCAAGTGCGGAAATGATTGTGCAGAACAGTATAAAAGGACCCCCCCCCCCCCCCCCCCNAATATAAAAAGACCCCCCTCCGCGAAATTTATTAAATTTTCATCAATTTGCATGCGGGGGAGTCCATTGAAGAGGGTTTTGAGAGGAGATTTGCAGATTCTTCAACTAAAGTGAGTTCTTTGATTTGTTAATCCCGTTCCTATGCTATTTTTATTGAGATTAGGCTTGAAAATTTAAGGTTTTGGGTAAGAAAAGTTAGAAAAATGGGAGGAAAGGAATTGGTGTTTCTTTTGAAGTTTTGGAATGGCAATTGTGGTGCGATTTTGGTGTTCTTGGTATGTATAGAATCAGGAGAGGACGAGGGTTCTAATGAGGTAAAAAATTTCAGATTCCGAGACGTGGGCCCCGGGCTTGGGTTTGGCTGAATTTTGAGGTTTTGATAATTTTCGATTGGGTTGTGTTCCATGAGTACATTTTGATGATGTTAACTGGTTTTTGGCTAGATTCAGAGCAATCAGGAGCCAATTTGAGGGGCAAAGGCATAGCGGACTAGTGTCGTGGCCCTGTAGAGGTATGTAATGGTTATAAATTTTGTCCTGAGGGTATGGAACCCCGGATTGCATTGTTTTCTCACTGAATTTGGAATGGCGCACATGTCGGATGACGAATATGTGGCGCGTACTGATTTTTGGATTGGACTAGGTCCTCTCCGCGGCAACTAATGAGTTGCATATTTACTCAAAAACTTGTGTTAAATTATGTTCTAAAGATTTGTGAAATATTTGGGCTATAACCGTGTTTGGGGCCTCGTGCCGATCTGTTGAGACCCTTTGAGGTTGTTTTACTGATGTTTTCCTCACTACCTGTTGATGGTTTTTACTCAGCATCATTGTGCATACTGTTTATTAGAAACTCAGCATGATTTACACCATTTGAGATTAAACGGATGTTTTGGGTCGAGTACCCTGTTTTACTGATTTTCCCGAGGGGCTTTTCGAGTGGTTCCACCGAGTGTGGCCGAGGGCCAAGAATGATGGTGAGGTGTTGATTGTGGCCGAGGGCCAAGAGTGATGGTGAGGTGCTGAGTGATTTTAGCGCTTGGGCTGAACGAGCCCCTCCGGAGTTTGACACACTCCTAGTGAGCGCACCGAGTGACGAGTGATGGGAGGCCGAGTGACGAGTGATTGGGAGGTATGAGTGACTGTGAGGTGCTAAGGGATTGTGAGGAAATTCTCCAGGGGCTGTTTATGAAACATGTTTTCGCCCGAGTGGCTACTTATGATTTCACTACATTCATTGCGTACCAAATCTTTGTTTTAAAGTTACTAAAAATGTGCATTGTTTTAAGAACTTTTATGAAGTTGATTTCGAAGGCATAATGTTCTTGTATAATTATGTATACTATTGGAAAGTAAGGCTGTGTATTTTGTGATATTGATTTTATGTGATTCCTTGCTACTTAGACCTGATTTATCTCCATTACTACTGAGTTGGCGTACTCACATTACTCCCTGCACCTCTGTGTGCAGATTCAGGAGCAGAGATCGAGCGCTAGCTTACATATATATCGCAGTGTAGCCGGATCGTGGGGACATAGAGGTAGCTGCTCAGCGTTCGCAGCATCTCAGCTTTCCCTTCCTATTTTATTTATCTTTGATTCGGAGTTTTGTATCTTAATACTTTATTTTGACTTATTTCATTAGATGCTCACGACATGTTGGCTTCGGGTTTTGGGGATGGCAGTACTGTATATATAAAGCTTGTCTATTATGTTAAGAGAACTCTCTGAATGTTGTTATGAATTGCTTGAAACATAAAATGGGATTTTCAAAAGAATTTGTGTACACGCGGTAGTCAGCTAGCCTAGTTCCACGATAGGCGCCATCATGGCCAGTTAGGATTTGGGGTCATGACAGGTCATCGCGTTCGTGACCAGGTGGTTGTGTTCACGTAAAAGGAACGGGCTCCCCTCCCCCAGGCCCATTAACACATTGTGTTGGTGTAAGTTGGACCGCGTTCGCGAAGGGTACTCCCCTGGTGCTTCCCGTTCGTGTCCAAGACTCCGTGTTCACGAAGAACAAAATGAACCCCCAATGATTTTACTCTACGCGATCGCATGTGAAGCTACGTGATCGTGATGAAGAATGCATCAGTGCACCAGAATCAGGTTTACAGCAGATTTTTACAAGTTAAAAACATCCCTAAGCCTACCAGAAACACACTCGAGCCCTCGGGGCTCTAAGCCAAACATGCATGGAAGTCTAAAAACATAATACGGACTTGCTCGTGCGATCAAATCATGAAAATAACTTCTAAAACTATGAATTTAACCTCAAAACTCATCATTTTTCTCACGAACGCTTAAATTTCACTATTTCTCAACCGAACGTCCGAATCAAGTCAAATCAACTCCGATTCTCACCAAATTTCACAGATACTACTTAAATATTATAACAAATTTGTATCGGGCTCCGGAACCATAATACGGGCCCGATACTAATGGTTTCAAACATTAATTCGTTTCTTCATTTCATTAAAAATCCAGAAAAATTATTTTTCTTTAAAAATTGATTTCTAAGGCTAGGGACCTCGGAATTTAAATCCGGGCATACGTTCAAGTCCCATATTTTACTGTGAACCTCCCGGGACTGTCGGAACATGGGTCCATGGTCTTTTTATTCAAAATCTTGACCAAAGTTAACTAAAAATCAAATTTTAACTCTAAAAATTATGATTTCTTATATTTTCACATAAAGGCTTTCGGATTCATGGCCAGACTGCGCACACAAATCGAGGTAATTAAAATTAATCTTTTTAAGGCTAATGATCCCGGAATAGAGTCTTAATTCATAAGATGACCGCTTGGGTCATCACGATCTCCACCTTTAAAACAAATATTCATCCTCGAACGGACATAGAAAATTACCTGAACTGGCAAACAAGTGTGGATATCTACTCTGCATGTCCGACTCGGACTCCCAAGTAGATGACTCAATAGGCTGACCTATCCACTGCACTCAAAGTGAAGGATAACTCTTTGATCTCAACTGACGAACCCGGCGCTCTAAAATGGCTACCAGCTCCTCCTCATAAGTCAAATCCTTGTCCAATTGGACAGAGCTGAAATCTAACACGTGGGATGGGTCACCATGATATTTTTTGAGCATAGACACATGGAACACCGGATGAACTAAGATAACCCTGGAGGCAACGCAAGTCTATAAGCTACCTCCCCCATTCTATCAAGAATCTAAAATGGCCTGATATACCCAGGGATCAACTTGCCCTTCTTCCCAAATCTCATAACACCTTTCATGGGCAATACCTGAAGTAATACCCTCTTTCAAACCATGAATGCCACATCACAAACTTTACGGTCGGCATAACTCTTTTGCCTGGACTGAGCTATACGAAGTTGATCCTATATAATCTTGACCTTGTCCAAGGCCTCCTGAACTAAGTCTGTACCCAATAACCGACCTCTCCCGGCTCAAACCATCCAACTGAGGATCTACATTATTTACCATATAATGCTTCATAGGAAGCCATCTGAATGCTCGACTGGTAGCTATTATTGTAGGCAAACTCCGCTAACGGCAAGAACTGATCCCAAGAACCTCCAAAGTCAATAAAACAGGCGCAAAGCATATCCTCCAAGATCTGAATAGTATGCTTGGACTGCCCGTCCGTCTGAGGATGGAATGCTGGACTCAACTCAATCCGTGTACCCAACTCACGCTGAACTGCCCTCCAAAAGTGCGAGGTAAACTGCGTATCCCGATCATAAATGATAGACACAGGCACACCATGAAGGTGAACAATCTTCCGAATGTAAATCTCCGCTAGCCGCTCCGAGGTATAAGTACTTGCCACTGGAATGAAATGTGTTGATTTAGTCAACCCATCCACTCAGGAATCTCCATCTGCTAAATTAAACCACCGGGTCTCTGATGCTCACACTTTACCTGTTGACAATTCAAGCAACGAGCCACATAAGCAACAATGTCCTTCTTCATCCTTCTCTACCAATAGTGCTACCGTGGGTCCTAGTACATCTTGGCAGCACCCGGGTGAATAGAATACTTAGAACTTTTAGCTTCCTCAAGGATAAACTCCCGAATCCCATCAACATTAGGAAAACATATACGACCCTGCGTCCTCAAAGCACCATCATCACCAATTGTAACCTGCTTGGCACTCCCTTGCTGAACTGTGTCCCTAAGGACCATCAAATGCAGGTCATCATCCCGCCGATCTCTGATACGCTCAAATAAAGAAGACCGAGCGACTATACAAGCTAGAACACGGCTGGGCGAAATATCCAAACTCACAAGCTGATTAGCCAGAGTCTCAATATATGAAGATAATGGTCTCTCACCGGCTGGAATGGATGCAAGGCTGCCATACTCACCGCTTTCCTACTCAATACATCGGCCACCACATTGGCCTTCCCCGAATGATATAATATAGTGACGTCATAGTCTTTCAATAACTCTAACCATATCTTCTACCTCAAGTTAAGATCCTTTTGTTTGAATAAGTATTGAAGGTTGCAATGATCCGTGAAAACCTCACACGGCACACCATAGAGATAGTGCCTCAAAATTTTCAATGCGTGAACAATGGGTGCAAACTCCAAGTCATGGACAGGATAATTCTTTTCATGGACTTTCAACTGCCTAGATGCATATGCAATCACCCTCCTCCTGCATCAATACCGTTCCAATCCTAACACGGGAGGCATCACAATATATAGTGAAAGATCCCGAACCTAATGGTAACACCAACACTGCTGCTAAAATTAAGGCTGTCTTAAGCTTTTGAAATCTCGCCTCACACTCGTCCGACCATTTGAATGGGGGCACCTTTCTGAGTCAATTTAGTCATTGGGGCTGCTATAGATGAAAACCCCTCCACAAAACTACAGTAGTAACCTACCAAACCCAAGAAGCTCCTGATTTTTGTGGCTAAAGTGGGTCTAGGCCAGTTCTTGACTACCTTAATCTTCTTAGGATCTACCTGAATACCCTCTACTAATACGATGTGACCCAAGAAGGCTAGTGAATCCAACCAGATCTCACACTTTGAAAATTTTGCATATAGTTGACTATCCCTCAAGGTCTAGAGCGCTATCCGTAGGTGCTGCTCATCATCCTCCCGACTACGGGAGTATATTAGAATATCATCAATGAAGACAATTACGAAGGAATCCAGATAAGGCCTGAAAACCTGATTCATCAAGTTCATAAAGGCTATTAGGGCATTAGTCAAGCGAAAAGACATAACCAGAAATTCATAGTGCCCATACCTCATCCAAAAAGTTGTCTTAGGGACGTCAGATGCCCTAATATTCAACTGATGGTAACTCGACCTCAAATCAATTTTCGAAAACACCCTGGCACCCTGAAGGTGATCAAATAAATCATCAATTCTCGTTAATGGATATTTATTCTTGATAGTAACTTTGTTCAACTGCCGGTAATCTATACACATTCTCATCGATCCATCCTTCTTCTTTACTAACAAAATCGGTGCACCCCAGGGCGAGAAACTAGGCCTAATGAAGCCCTTATCAAGCAAGTCTTGCAACTATTCTTTCAACTCTAGTGGGGCCATCCGGTATGGAGGAATAAAAATGGGCTGAGTGCCCGGAGCCACATCAATGCAAAAATCAATATCCCTGTCAGGTGGCATCCCCGGCAGGTCTGCAGGAAATACCTCGGGTTCCTCACGAACAACAGGCACCGAATCTATAGAAGAAAACTTAGCATTAGAATCACGAACATGATCCAAATAAGCCAAACACCCCTTCTCAATCATGCGACGAGCCTTGGCATAAGAAATCACCCTGCTAGGAGAATGACCAGGAGTCCCTTTCCACTCCAATCGAGGCAACCCTGGCAAAGCTAACGTAACTGTCTTGGTGTGACAGTCCAAGATGGCATAATAAGATTACAGCCAATGCATGACCAAAATGACATCGAAATCCACCATATCAAGAAGTAAAAGATCCACATTGGTTTCAAGACCCTCAATAACGACCACACACGAACGATACATACGATCTACAACAATAACATCCCCCACGGGCGTAGACACATAAACAGGGACACTCAAGGAATCATGGGGCACATAAATACGAAGTAAAATAAGATGATACATAAGAGTAAGTAGACCCCGGATAAAAGAGAATTGAAGCATCTCTATTGCAAGCTAAAATGGTACCTATAATAGCAGCATCGGAGGACTCCGCCTTAGGTCTGGCTGGAAATGCATATAATCGGGGTTGGGCCCCTCCACTCTGAACTATGTCTCTAGGAGGACCTCTGATAGGCGAACCTCCACCTCTAGTGGGCTGGCCTCCACCTCTAACAATCTAGCCCCTACCTCTGGTTACCTGACCCCTATACCTGGCTGGCTGGGCAGGCGGTGCTGCAGCTGGTGCCAGAACTATGGCACAAGAACTCTGGTACTGAAGCTGATTTCCCGAAAATCTCGGACAAGCTCTCCGAATATGTCGATATTCACCACACTCAAAGCATCCCTCCTGATATTGGGGCTGACCCTGACGAGTCGGGTGACCACGATAATAACTCTACAGAGGAGGTGCTCTAATAAGAGTTGATGGTGCGTTGTAGGCTGGCTGAGCAGAATAGGTATATAAGAACCACGACCACCTGAAGTACCATAAGATGCCTAAAGTGCTGAATTAAATGGCCTGGAATAATGGCCTCTGCTAAAAGAAACCCCGCCTCCAGATGAGGCACCGCTGAATCCACCGGAATGACGAGGTCTCTTGTCTGACCCCTGACCTCCCATTTCGAGAACCATCTCAACCCTCCTGGCCACATTGGCCACATCCTGAAAGGAAATCTCGCTCCCTGTATCCTTAGCCATTTGCAACATGATGGTCTGAGCAAGGCCCTCAATAAATTGCTCTCTCTCTCTCTCTCTATCTATCTATCTATCTATCTCTCTCTCTCTCTATCTATCTATATCTCTCTCTCTCTCTCTCTAGGTAACAAAAGAATATCATGTCGAGCCAAATCCACAAAGCGATTCTCATATTGGTTAACAGTCATGTTGCCTTGCTGAAGACGTTCAAACTTACGACGATTCTCTCTTCTAGTAGTAATAGGTAGAAACTTCTCCAAAAAAAAGGTGTGAAAACTGATCCCAAGTTAGAGCAGTGACCCAGCTGGTCTAGTCAATAAATAATTCCTCCACAATTTCTTGGTAGAACATGTCATCTGAAAAGCGGCAAAGTGGACCCCATTAGTCTCAAAAATACCCATGTTCCGAAGAACCTCATGACAACTATCAAGATATTCCTGAGGATCCTCTGAAGTGGCACCACTGAAATGAAGAGGGAACAACTTGATGAACCTGTCCAATCTCCACAAAGCATCAGTGGACATAGGTGCCCCATCAACAAGTGGCACTGCAGCAACTGGCTGAACTACCCCAACTGGATTGGCCGTGCGGTCTGAATCTGAGGAGTAGCAATTTGCTCAGGAGTGTGGGTAACAGGAGTCTAAACCCCTCCTCCAGCCTGAGATATGGCTGCTGCCACAAGGAATGTGGCAGTCTGGGCTACACTCTCTATAAGGCCCACTAGAAGGACCAAAGAATCCTGAAGTACTAGGGTAACAATAAACCCCTTTGGGACCTGGGCTGGTCCCACTGGAACGACCTGATCTGGAGCCCCCTTATCAATCTCTATTTGGGTCTCCGCAACTGGGGCTGCTGTCTGAGCAATAGGCTGAGTCCTACCCCTTCCTCGGCCTCTAGCATGGCCTCGGCCTCTGCCCCTAGTAGGAGTTACTGCTAGTGGAGGACCTGATTGTTGGTCATCGGAAGAAGAAGCACGTGTTCTCTCTATTTGCAAGATAACAGAAGAGTTCAATCAGTATTTGAGATAACAAGAATCGCACGACAGAGTAGAAATAAGAATTAGTTTGTTCCTAACTTTATAGCCTCCGAGAGATAAGTATAGACGTCTCTGTACCGATCCCTTAGACTCTATTAAGCTTGTTCGTGAATTGTGAGACCTAGAAAACCTAGTGCTCTGATACCAACTTGTCACGAACCAAATTCCCAACCCTCGGGATCGTGATGGAGCCTAACACCATACTTGCTAGGAAAGCCAACGTTAGAAATTTACTAACTGTTTTCCTTTTAAAATTTATTTAGACAGAAGTAAACAATTTAAATGAATACGAAATTTAATACTATCCAATGATTGCTATCTAGAATAATGTTCAAAGTAACGAAATGAAACTCGAAGCTAATACTAACATCTAGCTACCCAGGATTTGAAGTCACAATTCACGAACTACTAAAGAATACTTCAAGTATTTGGCTGAAAGAATATATATATATATATATATATATATATATATATATATATATATATATATATGTTTTGAACTATGTAAAACAGTAAATGAATAAACGGGAGAAGACTCCAGGAATCTCCAGACGTCAGAAGATCTACCTCAGTTCTCCGTGCGAATGATCAGCTACTGCTCAAAGAATCAACTCTGGCCAGAACCTAGATCTGCATAAGAAGTGCAGAGTGCATTAGCAGTACAAGTGACCCCATGTAATGGTAAGTGCAGAACCTAACCTCGACGGGGGTAGTGACGAGGCTACGGCGGGGCGTTTATAATATAACCTGTATACAATGTATAATAAAGCAAGAAGGGAATACTAAATTAAGTAAATAATAATTGCAGTAAATAATTAAGCATTCAGCTATCTTTCCAAGTTTCGGATATAACCAATCTTTACGAAAATTTGCTAATTTTGCGATTTAAATAACGGTAAAAGCAGAGTACAGGAACAATAAAATAAAAACAGTGGGTATTTCAGTTTCCATTTAAATAACAAATAAAATATGACTATTCTCCCTTATTTCTCCTTGTTGCAGCGTGCAACCCGATCCTACATGTCCACCCTTATTGCTCCTCCCCATACATATATCACCCTTATTTCTCCTGTTGCGGCGTGAAACCCGATCCCACCTGTCCACCCTTATTACTCCTTGTTGCGGCGTGCAACCCGCTCCCACCTGACAATCACATTTCATCATTTATAGTAAAGGTTTCACAAATTAAATCAACGTCTTTCACAATATTTATGTCTCCACAAGTGTAAACGGAACGCTGTACAATTAAGAACTTCACCAACTATTACTACACAGCGAAACCAACCGAATTGTATTATAAACACCGACAACCAGCTCAACCATTAATATATCACAATGATACTAAAGAACAATTGATACTTTCAACTAAGAGAGGCAATATCTAACAAACAAGTAAACACGGAAGCATCAATAATCATGAAACAGTTACGACAAAAATATATAATAAATTGGAAACGGGGAAGGGATCATGCTAAACAGATAATTTGGTGGTGCATAGATACTCGTCAACTCTCTTATACACCACACACATGCGATTTCACATAGCATTTAAGTTGCAAATTCCTAATACCCTCAAGTCAAGGTTAAACCAAACACTTACCTCAATTTCACAGGCCACTCACTGCTCAATTATAACTTTTCCTTTCAAATTCGCCTCCAACACACTCGAATCTAATCATAATTAGCTCAATGTTATTAATTAGTGCTAAAGGAACTAACTTTAATGCAAACTATGGTTTTCCTAAGTTTTCCCAAAAAAAGTTAAAGACCGGTCGGGGCCCGCTTGATCCAAACTCGGGGTTCGGACCAAATTTTGTTTACCCATGCACCCTTGAGCCCGAATATGTAATAAGTCTCAGAATCCGACCCCAATTCGAGGTCAAAATTTGATTTTTACAAAATTCTCTAATTCTACCCAAACCTCCAATTTCTACCATGAAAACTCTTGATTTTTGATTGAAAAGTGATGAAAAACATTGGGTAATCGAAAGAAAATAGTTTAGAATCATTTTCCAACACTTTGGGGATGAACTTGTAGGTTGAAAATCACCTCTAGGTCTTCTTAGTTTGAAATTATGATAAAAATAACTTATGCCCATTTTTAGTTCTATTTTTAATCGCTGGGCAGGCCTTCATCGCGTTCTCGATGGGCCTGCCGCGTTCGCAAAGGTTTCTGGCCCAATGGCTTCAGCGTTCGCAGTTTTGAGAACCCATTCGCGAAGCTTTGCAACTTGTGACCATCGCGATCGTGGACCAATGGTCGCGTTCTGTCACGACCCAAATTCCCAACTTTAGGGATCGTGATGGTGCCTAACACCACACTTTCTAGGCAAGCCAATGTTAGAGTTCGATTAGCTATTTTCCTTTGGTTATCCATTTAAACATAATAAAATAAATTTAAAGTAAACTTAATCTAATGGTTTCCAAAGAATAACTCCAAATATAAAATAATAAACAAATAAATAAACCGGGCCACAAGCTAATTATATAAATAACTCTAAGACTACCCTAGTCTCTGGTGTCACAATTCACGAACTACTAAAGAATACTGCAAATAATGGTTGAAAGAAATAATATAACTATTTTGAGGAAATATAAAACAGTCTCTAAGAACTAAGAGAAGACTCTCGGGATCTGCCAATGCTGGCGCATATACCTCGTGTCTCCGGATAATGGATGGCTGCTACTAAAAATCTCTATTGCTGGCCGGTACCTGGATCTTCACAAAAGTGTGCAGAGTGTATTATCAGTACAACCGACCCCATGTACTGAGTAAGTGCCGAGCCTAACCTCGACGAAGTAGTGACGAGGCTACGGCAGGGCAATTATAACTTAACCTGTGGCAACATATATAATAATAAAGCAATAAAACAGTTCTACACAAATAAGAAATATAAACAGCAACAATAAATAGAATAACACAGCCGCCTATTCCAGGCCTCAGCTGTGACCAAGATCCCACATAAATTTTTAAACTTTACATTAAAACAGCCGTATGTCCATAATATGAGAAACAGTAGAGAAAAACAGTAAATTTTTTCAAATCTATGTGTTTAAATTCAGTAACACATAAACGCCCCCCTTATCACTGTCTTGTTGCGGCGTGCAACCCGATCCCACCTGTCCACCGTTGTCACTATCATTTATCTCACATGTCCACCCTTGTAACTATCATTTATCTCACCTGTCCACCCTTATCACTATCATTTATTTCGCCCTGTCCACCCTTATCACTATCTTGTATCCACCCTTACCACTATCATTTATTTCACCCTATCCACCGTTATCACTATCTTGTTATCCATCCTTATCACTATCATTTATTTCGCCCTGTCTACCCTTATCACTATCTTGTTATCCACCCTTATCACTATCATTTATTTATTTATCAAGAACTTTCACAATTCAGGCCAAGCCTTTCACCACACTTTTATCTCAACCATTGTAAATAGAAAACTGTACTTCTCATAAACTCATCAATATTATCACAAAAATAGAACAAGCAAGAATATATATATATGTATATATATATCGTAAGATAATGTCAACCCACTCAACCTTTATGTAGACGTAAATATTGTAGCTAAGATGAGAATAGGTTTACTATAATTACAGATCCATGTACAAATATGATCAACTACAAGACAATATGCAATCATAATCTCCAGCGAACTACAAAATGCATGTAACAAATGTGAAAACATGAATGACTATTTGCTTTATAAGTATATCAAGAATATAGACTCTGGAATCAGTACGGCTCTTTCAATTCACAACAACTTGTCTCAAGCATCCCATTTTAAGATCCTAAATTACTCAACGGAATCAAGCATCATCTTAAGCTAACCAGATTATGGTAGACTAAGAGAAGCATATATATACTCAGTGGATACCTAGTAGCATTTCCCTATTCTTTACGTGAGGAGCTCTCTATATACCAAGTAATACACTAATACTTTTCCAAAAATAATTGCAACCATACTTAACAATAAATTAGCAAGACAAGTAATCATAGAAACAACAATGCTCATGAAACAATTATAACCCGAGCAATTAAATTGGAAACGGGGAGGGGAGCATGTAAGCAGACAATTTGGTGGTGCATAGATACTCGTCACCTCACCTATACACCACCCACATGCAGTTTCACATAACAATTTAGTTGGGGATTCCTATTCCCTCAAGTCAAGGTTAAACCAAGCACTTACCTCAACTTCGCAGGTCACTCACTGTTCAATTATAGCTTTTCCTCTTGAGTTCACCTCCAATACACTCGAATCTAACCATAATTAACTTAATATCATTAATTAATGCTAAAGGAACTAACTTTACTGAAACTTATAATTTTTCCTAAGTTTTCTAAAAAAAAAGTAAAAACCCGACCCCGGGCCCACTTGGTCCAAACTCGGGGTTTGGACAAAATTATGTTTACCCATTCACCCACGAGCCCGAATATACAATTAGTTTCGAAGTCCGACCTCAATTCGAGGTAAAGAATCTATTTTTACAAAATTCCTTAATTCTACCCAAACCCTCAATTTTTACCATGAAAATTCTTAGTTTTTGATTTAAAAGTGATGAAAAGCATTGGGTAATCAAAATATAACCAAAAAACAAGTAAAGAACACTTACCCCAATCCCTATGGTAAAAATCACCCAAATCCGAGCTCCCCAACTCAAAATATGACCGAATGAACAAACCCTAGTTTTATATATTTTTCTATCAGCTATTCTGCCTCGTTTCTCATACCAAACGATCCCGAAACGTGATTTTTATGTCTCCAATGGATTCCTTGTGAAATTCAGGTCAAGTAAGGCTTTTGAATCACTCAATTTGACCTTATAATGAATGAGATATGTTGGTTTTAATATTTGCAAATAGTGCAGATTTTTAAATACGGTGCCAGTTGCAATTTCGTAATTAATCTAAAAAATCTTGCAACCCTAGTAAAATGACAATAAATCCTCATACGATAACAGAAATAGGAGCTCATTTGCTCAATATGGTATCATTCATGCTTGAAGAAACGACGTCTAAACATAAGAAAGAACGAGCGCAACACAACCCAAACCTATTCGAAAGGGCTCTAAACCAAACGTGCACGCAAGTCTAAAAACATCATAAGGACTTGCTCGTGCGATCAAATCATGAAAATAACATGTAAAACTATGAATTAAACCTCAAAAATCATCATTTTTCTCAAGGACACTTCAATTTCACTATTTGTCAACCGGTCGTCCGAATCACGTCAAATAAACTCTGATTCTCACCAAACTTCACAGTTAGTATTCAAATACTATAACATATTTGTACCAGGCTCCGTAACCAAAATACGAGCCCGATACCAATGGTTTCAAATATTAATTCTTTTCTTTATTTCTTTAATAATTCAGCAAAATAATTTCTTTCAAAAATTGATTTCTAAGGCTTGGGACCTCGAAATTCATTTCCGAGCATACGCCCAAGTCCCATATTTTACTATGGACTTCCTGGGATCGTCGGAACACAAATCTGAGTCCGTTTACTAAAAATGCTGACTCAAGTCAACTAAAACCAAATTTTAATTCTAAAAATTTTTATTTCTTATATTTTCACATAAAAGCTTTCCGGTTTCACGCATGAACTGCACACACAAATCGAGGTAATTAAAATTAGTCTATTTATGGCTAATAAGCCTAGAACGGAGTCTTAATTCATAAAATGACCCTTGGGTCATCACAATCTCCACCTCTAAAACAAACGTTCGTCCTCGAATGGACATAGAAAATTACCTGAATTGGCAAAAAAATTTGGATATCTACTCTGCATGTAGGACTCGGACTCCCAAGTTGCTGCCTCAATGGGCTGACCTTTCCATTGCACTGGAACTGAAGGAAAACTCTTAGACCTCAACTGACGAACCTGCTGGTCTATAACGGCTACCGGCTCCTCCTCATAAGTCAAGTCTTTGTCCAACTGGACAGAGCTAAAATCTAACACGTGGGACGGGTCACCATGATATTTTCGGAGCATAGACAAGTGGAATACCGGATGAGCTGAGGATAACCCTGGAGGCAACGCAAGTCTATAAGCTACCTCCCCCCACTCTATCAAGAATCTCAAACGGCCCGATATACCTAAGGCTCAACTTACCCTTCTTTTCAAACCTCATAACACCCTTCACGGGTGACACACGAAGCAATACCCTCTCTCCAACCATGAATGCCACATCACGAACCGTACGATCGGCATAACTCTTTTTCCTAGATTGAGCTCTGCTTCTGTCTCTTCCCCTAATCTTAGCTATCATTGGGGCTTCATCTCATGTCTGGTTGTAGACGCTTTGCACGTTGTCGATATTTGTGAGAGGATGAGAATAGACAAGTTCAATCATCAATGGTAGAATAAATTCGCATGATAGAGTAGAATAGAAGTGAAATTATTCCTAACGTCATAGCCTGTGAGAGATAAGTACAGACGTCTCTGTACCGATCTTTAGGACTCTACCAAGTTTGTTCATGAATTGTGAGACCTAAGCAACCTAGTGCTATGATACCAACTTGTCACGTCCCAAATTCCCAGCCTTAGGCATCGTGATGGCGCCTAACACCACACTTGCTAGGCAAGCCAATGTTAGAGTTCGAATATCTATTTTCCTTTGATTATCCATTTAAACATAATAAAATAAATTTAAAGAAAACTTAATCTAATGGTTTACAAAGAATAAATCCAAATATAAAATAATAAACAAATAAGTAAATCGAGCCATGAACTAATTATATAAATAACTCTAAGACTACCCCAGGGTCTGGTGTCACAATTCACGAACTACTAAAGAATACTACAAATAATGGCTGAAAGAAATAATATAATTGTTTTGAGGAAATATAAAACAGTCTCTACGAACTACGAGAAGACTCTCGGGATCTGCGAACGCCAGCAGATATACCTCGTGTCTCCGGATAATGGATGGCTGTGCAGAGTGTAGTATCAGTACAACCAACCCCATGTACTAAGTAAGTGCCGATCCTAACCTCAACGAAGTAGTGATGAGGCTACGACAGGGAAATTATAACTTAACCTATGGCAACATATATAATAATAAAGCAATAAAACAGTTCTACACAAATAAGAAATATAAACAGCAACAATAAATAGAATAACACAGTCGCCTATTCCAGGCCTCAGCTGTGACCAAGATCCCACATAAATTTCCAAACTTTACTTTAAAACAGCCGTATATGCATAATATGAGAAACAGTAGAGTAATAAAGTAAATTTTTCCAAATCTTTGTGTTTAAATTCAGTAACACATAAANCGTCACTATCATTTATCTCACATGTCCACCCTTATCACTATCATTTATTTTGCCATGTCCACCCTTATGACTATCTTGTTATCCACCCTTATCACTATCATTTATTTCGCCCTGTCCACCCTTATCACTATCTTGTTATCCACCCTTATCACTATTATTTATTTATTTATCAAGAACTTTCACAATTCAGGCCAAGCCTTTCACCACACTTTTATCTCA
>MDKI01091874.1:0-21141 GCA_005239505.1 Nicotiana paniculata
GGGGTTGGAGGGTGGGCGAAGGGTGGGCGAAGGGCGGGGGTGGCTCAGGGGGTGCCGGTGTGAGGTCGGGGTGTAAGGTTGTAGGTCAAAGTCGGGGGCTCTAGGTGGCGAGGGTGTGGATTGGGGAATGGCAGTAGGGGTGAGGAAGGTTGAAAGAGAATTTTGTAAAATGTTTTTCCTTTTTTTGATGGGAAAAAGTGGAGGAAAATGAGTTCATTAAGAAACTATTTTCCGTAACATTTAAGCCAATAAAAAATGGTAGAATTGAAAACATTAGAAAATGTTTTCCTTCATACCAAACACACCCTAAATTTAAGGGATTGCCCTCAACAACTTACTAAAAAGTGGTATCACAACATTAGCTACGGGATGCCCCATCAAGTTGGCTTACTGATGTGTCCTTGAAGTAAGGATTTATTAACTTGAATAGTTGTTATACCAGTGGAAGGGAATGAAGAGAGGTTTTAGAAATTTCTGTTTTGTCTTTTGATTCATGTAGAAACGGAGAACAGAAAAGACAAATAAGTTATGTTTTTATTAAGCCCACTCCAGTTACAGTCTTGCTTGGTCATCGTCAACTGAGTTGGCTAAAGGAAGCTAGATTTTCTTGGGTGTAAAATTCTTGTTACCTTTAGGGCATCAGGAAATAGTTATTGAAGAATAAATTATTGTCTTTGAGTAAAAAACAGATATCTTGTTAGCAAACATATATTCACATTGTGGAGGTTTCTGCGAAGTTTTATTTTTATTGTGTATAATGTTGGGCTGAAATGATTTTAAATGGAGAAACATGGTTAGTGAGGTTTCCTATAGCCGGAGCTAACTTGTTTACGATTGAGGCGTAGTTATTGTTGTGTCTTTTGTGATCAGGGTGTCTAACAATACCTTGTAATGTGCAGGTTCTGATTTATGATTTACGATCGTCTCAACCTATGCGGATAAAGGATCATATGTAAGTTGTTTTGACAGCTTATAATGGTAAAGTAATTCTTGTTCTCTATTGCTTATGCATTCTGACACTTATATAGGTATGGGAGCCCGATACTGAACATTAAGTGGCATAAAACGCTTAACACTGAACGAACAAAGTTAATAACTGCTGACAGCCACATTGTTAGGATTTGGGACCCTGAGACGGTATGCAAGTCTTTGATCCTCTTTGTTGATATTTGTCATTTATATTAGTAATTCTGTAGTTTCGACAATATCATTTCAGTTTATTGTATTTATATGCTGGACAATAGAGTGCAGTACTCAATGAATGATTGATATTTTGGCCTTTGTTTTTCTGCTGCCTTTGCTATATGTGAAGTTATTAATGAGTTGATTCAGCAAAGTAATCAAGATGTACTTTGGCGGGTCTAGTATGAAGTTAATATTCAGGTGCAAGGTTGTCTTACAGATTCCAAAAAGAAAATGAATTAGAAGGCAGGGGAACAAGGAAAAAAAGAAAACGGGAAGGATATGACTAGGAGTGAAACTTTTTTTATGAAATTGTTTGTTATATAATTTAGCTTATTGATTATCAGTTATTCTAATGCATCTGTCAAACTTCAACTTTCCCTTAAGCGGTCCTACTTATTCTGAGAAGACATTTTTCTTTTTGATTATTTTGTGCTTCTTGTGGGCAAGTGACCCTCCTTTGATGTAGTCAGGGGCCTATCTATGTGTTGAGCATGGGGCACGTGAACTCATGCTCCTATCTCTATATCATGTATAATAATATTATATTTCTTAAAATTTGCTTGAATATACATGTGTGCATCCAAGCTCAAAGAGTCATATGGTTCAATAATTATTGGGTGCATGTTTACAAGTGAAGTTAGATGTTCAATTCTTAGTTTGTAGACGTGTCTAGTGTCTCCTCTTGTGTTTTAACTAAGTATCTTTTTTTATTAGATTTATTCTTTCAAAATTCCCAAATCTAAACATATTGAAATCTTTGATCTTCCTTTGTCATCGGAAAATTTTATATAATTAAAACTAATAGCAATGGATGATGTAACATGGTTCAATGATCTCAACATTTTTGATATGGAGTATATGTATATGTGTTAAAGATCACTAACATTATAAGAAAAAATTTAATTTTAACGTATAATTTCTAAATGGTATCAGATAGAACCTGAAGGTTGAATCCATCAACTATAAATTCTAGATTTACCTCATTATAGTAGTGCACCCATCTTCTTGTAATCCTGGATCCACCTCTGGTCATGTAGTAGAAGTTTGGAGCAGTCCTTAGAGCTCATATTTCTTCATATCTAAGCTATGAATTGGGTTGATATGATTTTTGGACGATTAACGATTTAGGCATCGTTTAACTTTATCAATAAAAAAATTACCTAGGGGTTGTTTAAGTGCTATGTAACTTGAAAAGACGTTGGTAATATAATTTTTTTGCTGGGATAATAGTGAAGCAATAGAGAAAAGGAAGGTACAACATAGGAATTACTGCTAGATCTCTTAGGCATCATCACAATTTAAAAACAAACTATGTTTAGTAGAGATTATGGTGGTTAATGTTTTAGAGAAACAGCAGGTTTACATCGTGACAAAGACACGGACTATATAGAATCACAACCGTTTTCCACCATGAAATCTAGGTTGGCTTGTCTCTGTTTTTGTCCTCCTTGGACCCGCATTAGGATATCATACAATTAATATTTATGGTTATCTGTTGTCTTACAATCATGTTCACATATGAGGCGGTAGAACACTAATTAGACATCACCAAGAGTTGCTTATGTTTCTAAACTAAGTTTAATCTAAGTTTCACATTTGGCATTGAACTCTTACAGGGAGAAGGTATGACAAGCATTGAACCAACAGGTGGGAGAATCAACGATTTGTGTGCATTCACTGACAGTGGATTGATGTTGTTGGCTCTTGACTCCAGTCAAATACCTTCGTATTTCATTCCTTCACTGGGGCCTGCGCCCAAGTGGTGTTCTTACCTTGAAAACCTGACGGTGTGATGTGCTCCTTTTTTTGTTACCTTGTCATGCCGGATACAATGGTTATTCTGATTTGATATTTATTTTGCAGGAAGAGCTTGAGGAGCAACCCCAGACAACTATTTATGATGATTATAAATTTTTGACGAAAGAAGATTTGGAAAAATTGAATTTGACCCATTTGATTGGAACCAGCCTTCTAAGGGCTTATATGCATGGTTACTTCATCGACTATCGTTTGTATAAAAAGGTGACAATCAGAATAAATTTGTCTACTAACTTTAAATGATTAGCCTTGTGATCAAACTTATGAGCATGTTGATACTTCGCTCTTGCAGGCACAAGCCTTGTCAGATCCATTTGATTATGATGCTTACAAAGAGCGGCGGAACCAGGAAAAACAAGCGGCAGAGCGTGCCGGTCGTATCACGGTGAGTTTCATAATGTCTGGGATTGTCCTTTTGCAAGTGTACACATGTGTCATATCTTTTTCTATTTACAGACTTTTACACTAGCATCAAGCGGATGACGTTTTCGTGTCCCTTATTTCAATTTAGTATTTGGCCTTTGGCTATATTGCTTTCCGTAGATTTTTCAGTAATAATAATATATTACAATGGATGTATAAGAACCATGCTATTGGTACCAGCAATTCAACATAAAAAGCTAAACTTCATGTGTGTGCCTACATGTGTATATAGCCACATTGCATCTTTAACCTGTTTGATATTTCTTGCAAGTGAATATTTTAATATTGCGGGCCATACTTCTTATGGGAGGGAGTGATAAATCAGTGAGTCCATCATGAAGAGACTTTTGGTGCATGGTAACAAAACCTTGTAGCAACATTGGCTTTTAAAAGGAAAAAATGATTAGGCACATGTCACAAGTTCGAAACTTGACTGTAAACCAAATCCGGTATTTAAGTGGAAAATGGTAGATGGCGGGCCATTATCCCCGACTGTGGAAGCTGAAACAGCTAATTTTTGGTCAACAAAATAAAGGCAAAAATCTTTGGAGGCCTTTGATTAGTGTGTTTTCCGCTGACCCCTTCTTCCACTTGCTCTTATTCCGAGCGTCCCAATCCCCCAAATTGAAAAAGCGAAGGGAATACAAAGATAACCTTGAATTTGGAGGATTCTGATGTTTGCGCTTTTTTCGATCCTTTAGCGTATATTGTAGACTGAACATTCTCCTTTTTCAAGTATGGTTGATTGTTCAGCTCTTTTTGAGCTGAAATGATGTGGTTTACTCACGAGCAGATATAGCTTTCGCAGCTGGTGCAAGGGCTCATTGCTTTAAGCTTATAGCTGGAAAACTTCTAAAAAATAGTATATTTTGCACCTAGTAGCACCCAAGGGTGTGACCTATTGGTCTATGAAGTGAGTTAAGAATCGTGAGGTCTCAAGTTCAGATTCCAGCAGAGACAAAAAGACTAGGTGCTTCTTCCCATTTATTCAAGCCTTGGTGGAAGAGTTATCCCGTGCATGTGCTGGTGGAAGGTAGTAGGTACCCCGTGGAATTAGTTGACGTGCGCACAAGTTGGCCCAAACTCTACAGTTATAGAAAAAATAGTAAAAAAAGTTATGGGCGTATTGGTAGTTTGGTACCCTGAAGTCATTGACTTAAAATCCTGGATAGGTCAGCTTAGATAAAGTTTACATCACCTAAATTCCACTAAAAGATGGAGCAAATCTTGATAAAGGAAACATCGCCGAGAAATATTATATACTTTTACTAGATGACCTTGAGCCAGACCATGAGAAAGAAGCTGTGGATTTTATTGTGCTCTAGTTAGGCTTTTTGAAGGTGCTACAATAATTTATATGCCAATTGTCTGGCATTGAGTAATTACCGGATGCTAGAGAATTTTGGGTTTTACTCTTGTATTTTGTGCTAGCAGAAGATTGGAAGTATTATCCTTTGTGCTCCATATTATTAAAGATTCAAATCAGACAGCTGTTACATGTCTCACAATAAGGCCCTACAATTGTCTTTATTCATTTCTACTCATGGTTCTTGTTGTGAAATCTACTTTTATTGTTTCACTGCAATCGAAGTTGTGTGCTTCTCAAACTGAATGAAAAGAGGGGAAACAGGTTTCTTACTTAACTAGACCTCTGCATGTATGTGTCATTTGAAGGGAGTTTCTACATTTTCAATACCTGTCTTACATTCTGTCATTCCTCTGCAGATTAAGAAGAAGCTTCCCAAAATTAATCGCACTCTGGCTAAAGAACTTCTTGAGAATGAAGAGGCTGAGAATATGGAGGATGTTGATGGTGTTGATGCGAAGAAGACATCAAAGAAGAAGAAAGGACTGACCACAGACATTCTGAAAGATGAACGTTTCGGCGGGATGTTTACAAATAAGGTATACAAAGTCTTTATTATGAATCTTATGCACTTCTTAGTGTTGAAGTACCAGTCCAAAATATCATCGAATTAAGTTGGCAACAAATTAATTACATGTGCTTGAATTTAAAATTTCTTAAAAAGCTGATCAGGCATTCTCAACAAGAAAAGTGTGCTTAGTACTTTTTAGATGTTGTCCCTGATAAATATGTTTTTAAGCAATTGCTTTTATATTTGCATACTCCTCTACTAGTTAAAATGCATTCTTTAAAAAAAAGATTCTGTCATATCCCAATATCATTCAGTATTTTGTTTTTTCAACAGGACTTTGAAATTGATGAATTTTCTCATGAGTATCGGGCACTGCACCCTATGCCTTCCACAAAGCAACCGTCTTTAGTGGAGGAACATTTTGAGCCTGTGATGGACGGTGAGGAACCTAGTGATTCTGATGTGTCGGCAGCACAATCATCAGAAGATGAACAAGAAAATGAAAAAAATTCTAGAAAGAAGTCCAAAGTTCCAAGGTAAGAAGTCAATGAATGCCCTCTTAATTCATGCCACATTTAGACTACAAGTTGTATGCACCATGCTGGAAGTGAAGTTCAAGGAATAGCAGTTGGTTGACTCCTGATAATGGGGGCATGTTTAACCTCTAATGTTTCTTACATAGAGTTTTGCATGGGTTTATACAAATTTTGTGGATTGAATGTACCTTTTTCTTTTGGGGATTACAACAGTAATGTGAAATACACTTTCCTATGAGACCAGAACATATCCAGAAACCTTTTATTGCTGCTTTAGAAAATTTAACATAGCTGTATGTCTCACTATCCTTTAAAATTTCAGAATGTATGAAGTCAAGGATGAGAGACATGCAGAAGCATTCTGGAACGATGTTTCACTTGCGAAGGAGGATGCTCTTCCACTAGGTGAACGGGTTGCAGCCTTGTCAGATGGCCGGACTTCTCATGGTATGAACAATATCAAGGTGGGACCTGGAGGTTCAAGAGAAGTCTCCTTTATTTCCAGAAGCTCAGCGAAGTATGTGGAAGATGAAGAAGACAAGGGAGCACGAACTGAAAGGAGAAGAGGGATCCAGTCCTTGAAACTGAAGCCTGAGAGATCAGGTTTTCGGGGTTCGGGCTCCCGAGGCCGAGGGAGAGGAAGAGGTCGTGGAATGGGCAGAGGAAGAGGGCGACGATAAATTTTTCATAGAGTATTACAACCAACTTTTGTGTCGAAGTAAGGAACTATTATTTCTTAAACTTGTTTGACGTCGTACTTGTATAATTAATACAGAATGGGCAGAGGAAGGGGTAGACACGAGACGTGTTTATGTTTCATGCTGCAAATTGCAAATATGAGTCAAGAAAGCAAGGAGTTCTCAGATAATTTACCTGTCTTTTGCAGTCATTTACTTGACATGTAACTGAGAGTTGTGGCTTCTTTCTGCCACAGCCTAATAATCACACTTCTAATTGATGTTTTCTGGAACCTAAAATTTTGGCCATGAAAATGATCTGATTGCAACCTAGTGTAGTTATTCTTGCACCTTTTGGTATTACCTATACACTTTTGCTAGTACTAATCATTTAACATGATTCATCATGTCGCCTCCCTTGGCATTAACCAACCAATACATTCAATATGTTCTGCCTAAATGTCCACCTTTAGGTTCATGTTAACTAGTGATTGATAAAATATGACACCTTTGTACTGGAGCTAACATGTTTAACTCTTTTTGTAATTTTGCATCTTCCTGGCAATGATATTTAACTTCGTAAAAGAAAAGTGATTAATCAAATATTTCTTGCTGCTGGTCCTGGATTTTCAGATCATGTGCTTTAAAAGCTGTCATTTTAGTTAGTCTACAGATCCTTGTACTTTTTTCTTTATTCGATCCTTCAAACACCTCCTTAAGTGAACCTGCCACTTGATTACTGCTGAAAATATTGTTTAACAATTATTGTTCATAATGATGATGGTTCATTTCTTGATGAGGTTTGGTATATAAACAGAAGTGTGCAAAGTTGAGATTTGCTGTTGGAAATGATTTACACTCTGCATATGTTCAGTGTCCTTCACTCTTTCTTGTCTACTTGGCAGAGGCTATCAGGAGCATCGTTATTTATTATTTGCAAATTGCAATACATCCAAAGTGCTCTTTCTCCAGAAGAAATAGTCAAAGTAAGGAAGCTACCTGTTCTATCTTTATATGTGTTGATGGACAGTGACATGATTTTTTTTTTGTTGAACTTAAATTATATTTCATCAACATTAAAGTAATATCCTTACAAGCAGAAATTCTGAACTGATTAATGTTTGCTATATCTGGTTCGTGGCATCACATCAGTAATTCAACTGAAGTATGGTTATCTTAGGTCATGGCATTTGACTGAGAGACACTCAACTCAAGATATGAATAAGCGCTATACAGATGATGTTTTTCTGACATTTTTTTAATATAATATAGACAGGCTTTTAAGCCCATTCAGTATCAGCCATCTAAAATCTAGCTTTAGTTTTTCGTGATAAAGTCATCCTCTTCAAATTTCTTTCGTATAAGTTTTTGAAAAGTGGACGGGTTTAAATGCCCAGTCTAGCCGAGAAGTGCCTCCAGAACCTACAAACATACCTTGTGTTATAGTGCAGTGAAGCAAGGCAAAATGTAAAGTAGAATGCGCCTTATCTATGAAACGACTGAAGTTTTTTTTGTAGTTTTGGAACAAGGAATGGTTTAAGTGCTGTAACTGCTGCTTTTATATTGGATCGTATCTCATACTTTTTTTTCCCTAACTTCCTTCGGAGGTTTTGGTGTGTCATGTGTCATAAAACATGCACTGTTGCATACAATGAAGATCGAGAACATAACCATGCATCTTGAATCATCGTTCTCATTATGTCCCATTCCCTTTTGATCTATTTTTACTCTTAACTTCATTCATGTCTCCGTCTGGTGGAATACTAAGGCTGTGGCTCTATAAATTTCACTCTGTAAAATGCTTGCTTTTGTACTAGATGCCAGTTTTCCACTTTGAGTTATTTGAGACTGGCTTACTGACTATCAAGATGCTACCATGGTCAATTGACAGCTACCAAGCCCCTCAATTCATTTTTTAGCCTTATCATTTATGTTTAGGTTTTGCATCACACTTGTGTTTGAAAATTTAAAATATCCGAGTATGAAAATCCAAGTACAATGAACATAGGAATCTTTTTCCAGTGGTTTAGAAGTAATATGTTGTTCTAAAGTTACTTGCAGAGTTGCAGTCAACATGTAACTTGTTCAACTAGATTTTTTTATAATTTGTTTGTTGTCCTCCTTTTTCTCTTGTTGTGTGTGGCCAATCAGGTACAGAAGGTGTGTGTGACATTCTACAGAGAATTGATATTCTTTCTTCTGATCAGGTGCTTAATCTGGAGGCCATTGACAAAAAGTTTACACCCAGAGGATTGTGGTTTGTAGTGCATACACCGCGCTACTTGATGATTTTATTGGCTGGTACAAGACATTGCGTGTCGGATCTATATGTTTTGATTATGTGATGCTTGCATCAAAATTTTGTTTGTAGATATAAGATAGAATATCCTGTAGGAAAATGTAGTAATACTTTTGCTCATCCATGCACTGCTCAAATGACGCTACGTGAGGAAAATTTTGTAAGTCTCAATGTTTAAGTTGGAGTGGTGGCCACTTGTCTACTTATAGATGCATGTTGCCTTTTGATGCCAAGGCATTTCTGAACTAGGGAAAGAGTTCAAAGTTTTATACTTGTGCCATATTGAAACTGAAAAGGGTGGAAAAAAGAGAAACCCTCTAGATGCTATTCAACATTTGTGGTAACTTATATTTTGTCAACTTCACCTTGCTTAAGCAACTTGTAGCTGAACAGATATGACCATTATTTATATATTTATACTGTCCTTTATGTTGAATGCTTAGGGCTGTCATCAGGCCGAGTTTCATGTAGCGCGTTTGAGTTCCCTCTCCCAATCGGATGCACTATTTCATCAGGCTTGGGAGAGGAGGTAGACACTCCCCCTACCAGAGAAAAAAATAAGTTTGCGGATGCATTGGCAACACTGGCCTCCGTGATAAACATTCCAGAGGATCATAGTTTTCTTCTTTCTTTTAATCTCATTTTGAGGGTTGCTCTAGCTATCTAAGAGATCCTTGATTAGATGTAGGAGGAAGCCTTATCTCTAAATATTTTGTTTAGTTATTTGCTTAGGATATGAACTTTGTAAGCTGCACCGAAGAATCAAATATTAGTTTGAGGAACTTTTCATAAGATATTACCTTCTATGGCTTTCTTTTCCCCTTCATTTGGCTCAGATATATACGCATTTTTTCTCTCTTTTCTTTTCTTTTCTTTTTCGGTTCAAGCAAAAACATGAACTAAGCTCTTAAGGTTATGTCATAAGAAAAGCAGTTGGATACACAAAATTCAGATTAGGAGACTTATTTTAAGATTAAAGGTATATTTGCTCCTCGCTTGCGGACTTCAGGGATTAAAGATTTTCTGGGGTATATATTTAAAGGATAAAAATAGATCTTTCAATACATTATGTAAAATAGGAAGTACTGTAATTCGAAGAAACTGAAGAACATGGCTTTAAAGGGATAGTTTTTATATGTAATTCAGATATCACCAATGCCTACCATTTATCAAATAAGTTATGTAAAATAAGTCAATACTTGATTTCGTATAAATATTAAATTTTTACGCGGTATGAGATTTGTAATCAAAATTCAACATTAAAGAGTATATAACTTTGTGAGATGTAGAATATTTATTAATAGCCTGTTTGGCCAAGCTTCTCAACAAGCTAAAAGTGTTTTTTTTTTCAAACGCATTTTTTTCTTCTTAACTTGAGATGTTTGGCCAAGTTTTTTTGGGAAAAAAAGTATTTTTGGGAAGAAAAAGAAGAAGCAGTTTCTGAGAAGCAGAAAAAGTCGCTTCTTCCCAAAAGCAGAAGCAGTTTTGACTTTTCTTCTTACCAAAAATACCCTTAACAAAATATTGTATATACCAAAATAACCGTCAAACCTAATACTTAGGATATTAATGTATAAATATTTCTTATTATTTTTAGGATAACTTTCTAATATATAGTGATTTTTGGGGCGAATGCTTTTATATTTGTTGAATGATTTTTAATATATTTAACTTATATTAAAAGAATTAAGTACTTTTAAATTTTATTTTCATATTTTACTTAAATAAAATGAAAAGATTTAATTATTGCCTGTAATAACAAATTTTTGAGATTATTTATTTACTTATAATATTAACTATTAAGTAAATCTATTCATGTCCTTATTCGTAATTTGATACTTAAATGTACTTTCTGAAAAGATTGGCCAAATACAAATTATTACTTTTAAGAATAATTAGCAAAACACAAATAACTTCTCTCCAAAAGTACTTTTTCAAAAACACTTCTCAAAATTCTCCGACTTGACCAAACATGCTATAAATGTAGTTGCAACTTTTGCATAATAGGATGTCTTAATATGAGTTACTAATAAAAATTATTTTATTGAATAGAGTACATTAAATATGTCCAACGATAAGGTGTACGTGCATTTATCTACAGATATCCAAACCTTGAGTATATCTTTAAACACCCAAGAGGTGAGGGGCAAATTGGATGTCCTAGAAATTGAAATGTTACTTATGTTTATGCTAATTATATATGAAAGCAAAACAACAGTACTTTTACCATTAATTCTCTTTTCTACGACAGAATGATACTTCTCCAGCCCCTTTTGTTTTATCGTTAAATATTTGATGCATCTATTACAAAAATCATTTACTACCATTTATTCTAAAGAGTATTTGATTAAATTAACCCCATGTGTTAATGGTAATATGATTGATTTGAATAGAATAATTAATAAGTTCTTGCTTTCCTAAAGTGATAAGTGTTTTGGATAAAATTTGTTTGACCAAAGCTAGAAACAAATAGGATAAATGTTTAAATTTAACCTTACGAGTTAAAATTAAAATGAAACTACATAAGATAATAATATAGTGATAAATAGTTGTATGCATATAATATTACTTTGCAGGACAACTAAAGATTGTGATGGGATACTGTGGTGGAATGGTAAGTAATCCTTCATTCTTAATTAGAGTGTTTCGTGGAAAATAAATAAAAATAGTGAGGTGTGCATTAACCATTTCTCAAATCTCAACTCAGATATATGTCACCTTTTCCTTTCTCCTCCCCCTTAGTTAAATTTCCCAGTCATTCCCTCAAAGCTCCTTCCACACGCCGTACGCGGTACACTATCTCTCGAAGCAACCTTTTCTCTTCTTCTCTTCTCTCTTAAATCCCTCAACAGATCCACTTTTCACCTCAAAACCCTCGATCTCCGATGATGCCGCCACCGAATTCCGCCCAATACACTCAACAATTCCTCAGCAGCGTCCTCTCACAGCGCGGCCCATCCGCACTTCCGTACGCCGAAGATGTCAAATGGCTAATCCGGCAGCACCTGTTGTCGCTCATCGAAACTTACCCTTCACTTCAGCCTAAAACCGCTACTTTCACTCACAACGATGGCCGCACCGTTAATCTCTTACAAGCGGACGGCACTGTTCCGATGGTTTATCAGGATGTCACTTACAACATCCCCGTTATTATTTGGCTTATGGAATCTTACCCTCGTCACTCGCCTTTAGTGTTCGTGAATCCCACGCGGGACATGATCATCAAGCGCCCGCATCAGTTTGTGAATCCGTCAGGGGTCGTATCGATCCCTTATTTGCAGAATTGGATTTACCCTAGCTCTAATCTCGTCGAATTGGCTCGTAATTTGAGTCATTTCTTTGGACGTGATCCTCCGCTTTATGCCCAGCGTCGTCCAAACCCTAACCCTAGCCCTAGCCCGAGCCCGAGCCCTCATCCTCCGCCCAGTACGAGTTTTTCGAATAATAATTCGCCAGTTGGGCCAGGTGCTGTAATTCGGCCAGCAATACCTCCTCGGGCATTTCCACAATCACCTTATGGGAGTGGTAGTACGGGGAGGATAATGGACGATCCGTCAGAGGTTTATAAGAGGAATGCCATAGATAAGCTTGTTGTTAAGCTGCATACTGACATATTAGGGTTGAGGGAAGCGCGGGAGGCAGATATGGAGGGGTTGTTTAGTGCTCAAGGAGTGTTGAGGCAGCGCGAGGGGAGATTGAACGGAGGGTTAAAGGAAATGCAGGATGAGAAAGAGGGCTTAGAACAGCAATTGCAGATGGTTCTGATGAATAGTGATGTATTAGAGGGATGGCTGAGGGAAAACGAGGCTAAATTGACCAATTTAGGGAATGTGGATGTGGATACAGCGTTTGAGCCGTGTGATAATCTTTCTAAGCAGATGCTGGATTGCACTGCGTCTGATTTGGCGATTGAGGATGTGATATATTCGTTGGACAAAGCTATACAGGATGGGACAATACCTTTTGATCAGTACTTGAGGAATGTTAGGTCGTTGTCACGCGAGCAATTCTTTCATCGTGCCACTGCATCAAAGGTTAGGGCTGCTCAGATGCAGGCTCAAGTTGCTAATATGGCTTCTAGAGCATCGTCGCCTTATGCGTTGTGATGGATGTCAGAATTACTTGCAGTCTTGTTCACAACAGACTGAAGGTCAATATGGTTTTCAAGGTTGGTTTACTTGTGAATAATCTGTCAATGTGCTATATCCCTGGCAATAGATCTTGACACAACATTTTGGCGTGGGTGTTAGATTTTGGTTTATTGATTGTATCATTTTGTTACTGAAGTATAATCACACTTAAGGGATTTTACCCTGCAACTGATATCCACAAATTTTCATTTCTTTATCAAGTCATTGCAAGTTTCTATGGCATTGGCACGAGGATTAGTTTGCTTTCACTCTCTAAAAAATGAGTAGTAAGAGGTTCCAACTCTTTCTTCTCCCGAGGAATATTTTAAATTGCAGTATTAGAACTCGAACAGTGCATGATTTAAGAAGGTATAGTATAGTGATCAACATTCTGTTCACTACATTTTTTATATTTTTGTGGTCTTATTTTCTAGCATGGGGCATGTTAGGTTTAGGACTTCCTCAAGAACTTTGCATTGTATATGAAATTGTAGAAGTTACTCCATCTGATGGTATTTGGGTAATCACTATAATCACTTAGTTCAAAGATGTTTGACTTGTTTAGTGAGAGTGGAAGAAAATGCTAAAGCAACAGTAGAATAGTGAAAGTTTTATGGTGTTAAAATTCTTGGAACGTGTCTATAATAGGAAGAATGTCATATGAAGTGGAATAGAGGGATATTTGCGACTACATTGGAGCATGGAGTGATGTATATACCGTTTATATGAAATGTCTGCATGGATTTGCTGTGACATGGAATCACACTCATTGATTGAAGGCCAGGAACTTTGGCTGGGGAAAAACTACTGTGCAACTCCTTATAGAATACATTCTTGTGTGGTTTTTAAACCACATTATGAAAAAAATACATAGGTTAGTTTAAACTTATCAAAAGAATGTACTCTTTTAGAGAAAATCAGTAGATTTGTAATGACTTTGTTACACGTAAAGAATAAAACATACTTGAAATATATTTTTAATCAATACACATTCTTGAAGTAGTTTTAGTTAGAGTCTTTCAAGAGGAGAAATCATTTTAGGTTTTCATGCACCTCAAGGTCTGGCTCGTTTCCTAATTTTTGGACCGGGAGCCTCATCACCTAAAACCTTCCATTTTATTTAGTTTATCTCTATCAGATACTTTTCGCCCACATCTTGCATTTCCACAGTTACAATTATCTAGCTGTTGCCAACCAATCATCTCCACTAAACTAAGCACTTATGAAGTAAATGAGTACAAGATCCAAACTATTGCTTGTTTGTCACTATCACTGTAGGCCAAAAGTTTAATATTCAAAAGGATAACTAGATATGCGTGGCAACAATCAAAAGTAAGGAACTAGATAAGAGTAGTTCTAAACTCTCTTCTACATAAGAAAATAAGTAATTTTTTTCTGATACATATAGTTATTATTGCTATATGATTGTTCAATTTCCATACTTTCTAGGTTCTTTTGGGGAAGGGGGACCAGAAGCACATTTTTTTTCTCTGGGATGGAGTTTGTTGGTTAATTGGTTCTATGTTTTGGTGGCGTCTAATGAGGACTTGCAATTGGTAATGATTAGAATAACTTTTAATGATGAACTGTCCTTTGTATGGATGATGAATTTTGCTTCAAGTTGAGGGTCTATGAAGGGCAGGATTCTTTTGAAAAGGGTAAGAGCTTAATATAATTTCGAGCTATTTCATTCTGGAAAATGGAATTCAAAGAATGATAGGATTTTAGTGGTCTTATGTCCTGGGCATTTTGATTTAGAAGTCTTGAGATTAAATCATGCTCACGGATTTGGTCAAGCTTAGCATCTCCAACAAAAATGATTGAAGCCTGGGATAGACATTGTCTTGGAAGTACAAGTGTCAGGATTCGACATTTACTGTTGACAGTAGTTGCAAACTGAGTAGAAAATTGAATACTTTATTATGAGAGAATATGGTACTTTTCTGCTTGTAATTTGGATGTTGATTCCTGTCTTGCTGTCACTTTCAAAAAGTCATTAACCAGGTCCAGGTAATATACTTTTGACAACACTTCCATGGCCACTCCACTTCCCAATTATCACCCTTTCCTGCAGCATGCTGTAACAGAAAAGATTCCATTCTTCTCCACCTTCCATCTTAGGGAATCTCTGTACTGTCATCCCATGTACAAAATTCCAATGAATTTGGTAACTGGCTGATTCCATTGATTCCCCAGTTGTTGAAATGTCATCTAAAATTCAGCTGCCATCCATTTCCTACAAAACAATCAATAATCGAACAGTTTTTGTTCATTGTTTAACTCTACAAAGTAGAGAATTGCACTGGATGGTTTTTGTTCATTGTTTAACTCTACAAAGTAGAGAATTGCACTGGATGGTTCTTGGTGGCTATTTCAGAAGGTATAGATATAGTGATAACATTCTTTTCAGATTCATTTCCTTTTGTACATAGTTTTCTAGCAGTGGGGGTATGTTCAGCTTTGGAGCTTCTCATGTACTTAGCATTATATAAGGAATCGTAAAAGTTTCTGTCCATCTCATATAAAGTTTGATTGGACATAGAGTCTAAGCTATTTATTTGACATGCATATTATATTAGTGATTATGAAAAAAATTATTGAAGTGAAAAGTTAGTAGTATGATAGACATCTTGAAATTGTTCATTAAATTGAATTCTTGAAGCTAGATAGCTGTCTGGCGGTTGAATTACGTGAACATTTTGAGATGTCTAAAATAGAAATAGGGTTGTATAAGTTTAGAAAAATCGGAGCTTTATTCTACAAAAGCAAAAGGGAATTCTTGTTTTTGGGTGGTATTGTAGCATGGATGAAATGTTTACGTGGATCTGCAGATATTCATTCCCCTTTTTCCCACTGTGTCGATTTGATATGGATGACTACTAGTAATATGGAGACGGTGCTCATGCTTTTTATGTAATGTGCATCCAATAAATTATGTTGTTAAATTAGAATTACAAGTTTTAATTCCTCTAAAATAAGTTCCACCAAAAGGCTCAGTTAAGTAAGCGCTGGAAGAAATGATACGCCGACAGTTTGTTCCTTTGAAGTCTTTTAACACCCAAAAAATAAAAGGAAGGAAGACTTGTTTGATTGATAGGAAGAAAAGTGTAAAAATTGCACCGGCTAGCCAGTTTTCGGATTGGTCATTGTAGCCACCGTTTATCAAGTCATTAAAAAATAGCTATTATTTTGCTGCAATAGAGATCGGTCCAGCATAATATACTGGAGTTTGGTGCACCTGTGTATGAGCTTCCAGCATATTATACTAAACCGGTATACTTTGCTGGAACTCCAGTATTATATACTTATGTTGAAATTCTATTATATTATGCTGAAACTCCAGTATAATAAATTAGAGTATTTTTTGAATTTTGAACAGTATTTTCGTTCATATTTATCTTTATATGAAAAATGACTAAATTTCGATTACTTTTGAAAGTGTGGCTATTTTTGAATGATCATTTGTAAATTTGGATATTTTTTAATTTCTCTCAAAAGAAGTGTTGCAATTTAATATAGTGACAACAAAGGGAAACCTAAAAATATATAAGGTGAGCACCGAACTAAGGGAAAACTCTGAACAAAGAAATGATCCATTTAAAGTGAATTGGAAAGGCAAACACTCTTAGGGAGGTTTAGATCTTATCTTCTTGTCAATGGTGAGAACAACATTTTCTAACTCATGCCGCCTATTCTTCTTCTTCCATTAAATTTGTATGAGATAGAAGAGAGAAGAGGAGGTTGATCATGGGCATAATGATTATTTTAAATATATTAATGCATTATTTGTTTGTATACTAGGCTCAAAAGTTTGGTTGTGGATTCTTAATAACAGGAACAATCAAAGCTAACGTGACCATAAACTATTAAATTCTTTAGGTGGACTTCACTTTCCATTCAACCTTCACTATTTTCATTAAATGCATTACTTGATTGTTATTATTATTTTTTCAAAAATTACTTTCAATTAGAAAAATTATTTTTTTGATAATTTTATAATTCAAATGTTCACCTGATTAAAAATACTAAGGTAACATACATTTATATATGACAATTCTTTTATCTCCTTAAAAATATTATTTTATTTATTAACTATTTCAGGTAAAGAAGATTTCATTAAAAAAGAATTAGTGATAATGTATTTTGATCTACATTCAAATTATTATATCATTATCAATTGATATCATTTTATACAAAGTTCACATTAAATTGCATTTTCAATTGGAATACTTTATAAAATTCGAAAAAAAATATTTAAGAATAAAATATAGTTTCAAGTTCCTTTTTTTCTTATAGAATATTAAAAATGTGTTCAAATTGTATAATAAGTATCCTCTCTCTAAAATATGAGTTGAGAATATCTGAAGTAAAAATTAAGACAATTAGTTTGTGGAATTTTTTTATTTTAAAAATCATCATATATTAGGAAGTATGAGAAGTATCGTCATATAGGATTATACTTCTCCCTCTATGATCGAAGTTACTTGAGTACATACTCTATTCAACAAGAATTCAACATTATATAAATTTCAGAATACATAAATATACAATTAATTATTTTTTTAAAACTCAACAAATACTACTATTGTGATAAAAATTGCATTATACCCTAAATAGTATCTCAATCATATCAAATGAAACTAGAAAAAATTGCGATATTTCAATTTAAGATCAATTTGATTAATATTTAGTGTGATCGAGAGATTAATTTACTTTTAATATTATCTCATTCAACTAGAACAAAATGCAAATTTTCTTGTTAAAATTCTTAATAATTAAAATCATGATTATTATTTCAAAGGACCAAAAAATACTTTTTCATCAACTATTTGGGGATAATATTAATATGTTTTATTATCAAATTTTGATTAGTATAAAATGAAAAAAGTAATACATTAACATAACTGAAAATACAAAAAGAATAAAACTATATATCATTCAATTTAAACAATTCGAAAAATACATGATGACTGATTTTTCAACTGACTTTTAAATTATTATTTTATAGTAATTAATTTAAGGTTTAGTGGTGTAAAAAAATTTAAAATAAAAAAGTGTAGATCCTATGTAGAAATAATTTAAATTCTACTTGAATTATTATCTAATCATTGTATAATAAAGCATTAAACTTTGGCGAGTATTTCAAAGTGATTGGTATAGTACTATTATTTCAGAAAAATTAAAATGAACATAATGCAAAAGATAAATAATAATACATGTAATTGTGGTTCTATACGTTATTATACAAAAGTCTATTATCTTTCTTCTTTCCCTAAAGGCGTAGAAAATATGTAATTAGTAATAGACCAAAAAATATTAAAACGAAAAAAAACAAAAAGAAGAAAAAAAAAAATAACAATTGGGCACGGGTACATCATCTAGTTCCAAGAACTTAAAATGTAGACATGTCAATCTACTTTCTCACATAAGTTAAAAGAATATTGGCCAAGTGAATATCCTTAAACTTGGAGGTCTTCCTCCTTAACCAATCGTCTGAAAAAGCACGTGAAACAATACACAGATTGTCAAAAGCACAGTAAATAACAGGTAAAACTAAACCCTCACCTGTCACGACATGTTTTCTGAACAAGTCATGACCGGTACCCGATCGTTAAATTTAATCGAACGAACTATCTACATAACTTTAAATTTTATATGCAACAAGGCAATACATTAATCAAATGCTCTTAATTAATTTGAATATCTAAAATAAACCAACTCCTAAACTATATTCGTAGTAACTACTGAAATACTACACCGTTATTATCAAGAGCTAGTGATATGTAAAGAAATCCAGAACTTTCTATTAGCTGCGTGAGTAAGCAGCAAGGCTGCCTCTGTTGAGTAAACAGAACTGTAGGTCTGTTTTTCGTATAAGGCTTTTCAATCCTTTTGCCTTCCAACAATCCTTTTAAAGGCTTTTTTTTGTTTTGACATAACTAATAATTAATCATACTCACTTTTAATAATTAGTAATATTAAAATTGTTAATATTCCCCTGTTTGTATATCACATTATTTATAAATAGAGAAGTAACTCAATCATAAGGGCTTATATCCGTAATAGAAATATAATTTTTATGCACTCAAGGCAAGATCAAAAAAATTAAATTCTATATTGAGCGTGTCTTGAAGCGAAGAATGTTACCGTCTTCCCACCTTAAAAATATTCATCCTTGAATGTTGTTAGGGCTTTATTCTTAAGCCAGCAATCATTCCTTAAGTCCTTGAACTTCTTAAGTTTTCTTAACACTACTCACTTTTCCAAGGGAATCAAATTTTTGCGAACACCCTAAATTTTCAAAAATTTCGGCAGAGTCTCCTCTGTAAATTGGACTATCCAAAAAAATATCTCTGTCACCAATACCACAACTACACCAACAACAATCAAATATACCATAATAGACCATTTCATAGGCACCATACACAACTCATAAACTAATTATTCACACTCTGGCAAGGATGTACCACAATAACCAACCAAAATCTAAAGCACAACACTTCAGCAAAAAAAGTAAATCACTTTAATGAATTAAATGTACTCTTGCATGGTACAAAATTATTTAATAACTAAATATACTCTGACTTCAACAACTAAGTATAATCTAGCAAGGACATAAACACATACTAACTTGTATTTAATAAATAAAATATAAATGCCAAGCCAAACCTAGATTCACATACCTTGTTCCTCAAATAAATAAGGGTACTTCTTCCTTATATCTTCCTCGACCTCCCACGTAGCCTCTTTTGATTCATGATTACTCCACAAAACTTTTACTGATGCTATATTATTTTTTCTCAACTTTCTTACTTTCCTATCAAGAATTTCTATAGCTACCTCGTCATAAGTCAAGCTTTCTTTAATTTCTATGGTATTGGCAGGTATTATATGCGACTCATCATGAATGTACTTTCTAAGCATAGACACAATGAAAGACATGATGAAATAGAGGACAACTCAACGGGCAACACTGGTTCATAAGCCACTTTTCCCTTCTTCTTAATCTCATAAGGCCCGATAAACTTAGGACTAAGTTTCCCTTTCTTACCGAACCTCATAAATCCTTTCCTTGGTGAAACTTTCAAAAATACTTTGTCACCAACCATGAACTCTAAGTTACGATGCCTCTTGTCAGAATAGGACTTTTGACGACTCTGAGTCGCTTTCAGTTTTATCTGATTACCTGTACTTTCTCTAAGGCCTCATAAACAAATTCTAGACGAATCAACAACACCTCTGTTGGTTCAAACCAACCCACTAGAGACTTACATCTTCGCCCATACAAGGCTTCATAAAGAGCCACACCAATGCTAGCCTGATAGTTGTTATTATAAGAAAATTCTATAAGTGGCAAGTGATCATCCCAGTTACCTCCAAAATCTATAACACATGCTCGCCACATATCTTCGAGAGTCTGAATGGTCCTTTCTGCCTGATCATCGGTCTGTGGATGGAAAGCGGTGCTCAAATTGACCTTAGTACCTAATCTTTTCTGAAATGCCTGCCAAAACTACGTAGTGAATTGAGGGACTCTATCAGATATGATTGAAACAAGAGTACCATGCAATCAGACTATTTCTTTTGATGTACAACTGCGCATACCGCTCTGCGGAATCTGTCGTCTTTACTGTTTGGAAATGGCCAGACTTTGTGAGTCGGTCTATGATAACCCAAATTGAATCTTACGGCATCTGTGAGGCAAACCTACTACGAAATCCATATTAATCATCTCCTATTTTTAATGTGGTATCTATATATCTCGAGTTAGGCCACCAGGCCTCTGATGCTCGGCTTTGACTTGCTGGTAATTCAGACATTTAGCCACATGATCTGCTACTTGCTTCTTCATGCCTTTTCACCAATACAACTCTTTCAAGTCCAGATATATTTTGGTAGCACCTGGGTGGATAGAGTACCTCGAGCTCTGAGCTTATTCCATTATGGCCTTCCTAAGCCCATCCATATCAGACAGACATAACCGATCATTCAACTTCAAAACTCCATCACTTCCTAGAGTGAAAGCAATGATTTTTTTGTTTCTGACTTCTTATTTTAACTTCACTAAGTATGGATCTTTATTGGCTCCAAATGCACACGCAAGTATACGTGGTCGACAAGTAATATAGGATAGTAAGTCCAGATATCGTACCCACAGGGACTTGTGATTAACTATCAACTAAATTAAACCCAAAC